>JABFPK010000731.1:0-13990 GCA_022817445.1 Habroteleia sp. ZL-2020
CATATATTAACATGAATAAATTATATAAGAAACATACATAAAACTAATTATCTAGAAGAATATAGCATAATAACAAATATGATGATAATTACAGACAAGAATTAATATGAATATAAAATTATATTTGTTAAAAACCTTATTTACATGAATACAATCTTAAAAATATTATAACATGACAAATGAAACCATGAAAGCTAAATTCCGAAAAGAAGAAGATAAAATTGAGTATAAAGTTTTTTTCATACTATAAATTCTGAAATTAGATTATTACATAATAAAAGACTAAAATAACGACATGAAAAAGAATAAATATGATTAATACAGTAAAATAATTTATTATAATATATAACAAATCTAATTCATTTTAATAAATATAATTATTTATTTTAATTATAATTTATAATAATAATTAATAATATATATAATAACATATTAATATGTCTTATTCCAGTTATCAATTTCTCTAAGAAAATATTTATATTAATAATTTTTAGAAATAAAATTCAATTATTACATAATTATTTTTTATTTCAATGAAAACTATAATGCAATTCATATTTTAGGAAGGAAAGTGTAATACGAAAGAAGACTATTCTGGTCGAAATAATGCTAATGACGTTGACCTGAATCGCGACTTTCCTGATCAATTTGATCCAGAATTTAATTCAATTAAAAGAGGAAATAATATCGTGAAAGGAAGACAAAATGAAACAGTTGCCATGATGACATGGATTGCTACTATGCCTTTTGTTTTATCGGGTAATTTTCATGGTGGTACTGTAGTTGCCAGCTACCCTTTTGATTCAGGCAGTTTTCGTAGTTGTTGCATTGAAAGCAAGTCTCCAGATGACAACCTTTTTAAATATTTAGCTCGTATTTATGCAGACAATCATCCAGTTATGCGACAAGGAAACACTTGTCCTACTGAAGTATTTCCTCATGGTGTTACAAACGGAGCTTATTGGTACTTTATTATTTATATTTCTATTATAAATAAAAAAACAATTGTATTGTGTGCAATACATTTATACTCATAAACATATTCTCTTGAATTAGGTACGAAGTAAAGGGAGGAATGCAAGACTTTAATTATGTCAGATCCAATTCTTTTGAAATTACTTTTGAATTGAGTTGTTGCAAATATCCACATGCGTCAGAATTACCAAAACACTGGCAATTGAACAAAGAATCACTTTTAAAATACTTGGAACAAGTGCATATTGGAATCAAAGGTGTTTATTATGTTCCAATTTAATTAATTTTGTATTTAATAGATTTGTGAAAAGAAATAAATGGAACAGATGTTTTAAATAATGTAAAATAATAATTTAATTGTAAATATTTTTTAAGGCCTTGTTATGGATACTGATGGCAGGCCGCTGGAAGCTGCTAGTATTATCGTACAAGGAGTAAATCATAACGTAACTACAACGGAAAGAGGAGAATATTGGCGACTTCTTCTTCCTGGAGAATATTCAGTCTATGCGTCAGCAGAGGGGTAAATTCTGTTCTTTATATTTGTCTTGAAACATTCTGATTTTGACTAAACAACAAAATAAAAGCTGATGTTTTCTAATTTTCATTTTATAGTTATGAACCGAGTAACCCTCAACTGATAATAGTAGGAAAAGAAAAACCACAAATCATTAATTTCTCGTTAAGAAAGCTTCAGCCTTATGAACAAATCCAAGGTAATTCCAACGTGTTGCCATTATTGTCACTTTTCTCCAGCCTCTCAAAAATTATGTCTGCCCTCGACGATAGAGACTATTACTAATAATTTCATTTTTACTAATCTTGTTCACAAAACTACATGAGCACATAAACGAACTACAATTTTTTCTAAACTTGCCATCAGAACAATGCAACTATTTTTACATTTGTTGATTCCAATATTGTCCATGACACTGAATTTTCGGTATACAAGTTAAAATTTATTTTCACAATAATACTAAAATACAATTATCCATGGACAATATATTGGCACAAGGTATTGAGAAATAGAATAATTCATAAGCAAATATATTAAAAGCGAATGACCTAATTTGTAAATTTCATATTTTATGAACAAATTTTTAAGCGCTTATGAGAAAACATATCCACGGAGAAATTTAATATTGTTACATTGTATAGTAACAAATTATATTGCAATTTTATGTGATTTTTTATTTTGACTGAATATTTTTACAATCGCCAAATTATTTTATTTTTAATATAATTATTAAATATTTGATATATTTTACTTTTATTATATATAGACATTTTTGTTTAAAACAACATTTTTTGATATTGTTTTCGACTTTCTTTTTTTACGATATTTATATTTTTTATTTTTATAATTTAGATAAAAAAATAACTCTAACATTTTGTTTTTTATTTACAAATAAAAATGTATGGACAAATACATAATTATTATTTATGAACATATATTTTATTTTTATATATTATTGAAATTAAACCTTTTAAATTAATAAATGAAAAACACCATACAAATTAAAATAATAATGGAGCACAGTAATGTTTCTAAAACTTTTTCATTTTACGATCAAATAAATCATTATTTATATATATTGTCAATGTGAAGTATTATGATAAGAATTATTGTATGAAGGAAGGTGGAAATAAATAATAAAGTCTGATGTGTTTACTGTGTAAAAAAATTTTTTCAACCGACCTTTCCTCAGTTCCTATTTTAAATCAAATTTTTAATTTTACATTCATTTAGCTGTTAATCCTTATTTTTATTTCTCTATACCTTGTGTTTATGCATTTTCATTATTTAATTTGTACATGTTATATTTTTTTCAAAATGATCTTCATTTATGTGCTTTTCTCTACTTTCTTTCACATACTTCACATTATCATAAATTATATTTCATTAATAAATTAATCATGAAAAATATGCTATTTTTAATTTTTATTTTATATAAACCAATTGATTTAATTCACATATAAAATTATTAGATATTAAGAAAAGGATTGAAAATGTCAAAATTAAATTATCTTCAACTTATAAACATGAATTATTTACATAACGTAATGTAAGTTATATTTTTAATAAAATATATTTAATTTAAGTCTTAAAAAGTAAATATTTACTTTTTATTTTAATTCATATAATTTATTAATTATATATTTATTTTAAGAAATAGTTAACAAAACATATTTTATATAAAATGAAAATGTTTTTTTTTATTTTTCAGCTTCCATCGTTAATAAAAGGGCAGTTAATGAGACATCAAGTAATGTAACAGGTCAATACTATTAAATTATTCCTATGTAAATTTATTTTTATATTAACTGATTAAGGTTTTAATATTTCATATATAGTAATTATTTTTGGTTACTTAAAATAAACTGTTTGAAGTATTACATTTTAATATATACATTGCCTCTTGTATAATTTGTATAACAAGATATATAAAAGAGGCTTATAATAACTTTACTATTTTATCAATTATAAATATGTTTTTATAATTTTACACAATTTATTTAAGAAAATGTTTAATTAAACTCACTGCGGTCTAATACAAATACCTTCTCTTATTCGTTTCAAATAGACTCAGAAATGGTTGAAGAAATTAACCGCGGACGAGACGAATATGGATTTTTACATGATGAAAATTTCAAACATCACAATTATGTTGAAATGGAAAAGTACCTGGATGAATTGCAAAAAAATTATGAAAGAATTACTAGGCTATACAGCATAGGAAAATCGGTATTAGGTCGCGAGCTCTATGTTTTAGAGATAACCGAAAATCCGGGAAAGCACGATCCCAATAAGCCTGAAGTCAAATTAGTAGCTAATATGCACGGTAACGAAGTGCTAGGACGAGAAGTACTTTTATTGTTTGCGAAATATCTTTGTCAAAATTATGGCTCAGAAGAGCGAGTAACTAAAATGCTAAAAACAATTCGTCTTCATCTTATGCCAAGTATGAATCCAGACGGTTATGAAAAATCTATCGAAGGCGATTACGAAAGCATTCAGGGTAGAGAGAATGCAAATTTTGTTGATCTAAATAGAAATTTTCCCGATCAATATGTACAGACAAAGGTAAAAATAACTGATAAATTTGAACGAAATTCCAGAGTTTATAGAGTAAGAGTATGCAAAATTTAAAAATATATTAAACGTTAATAGATTACAATAATAATAAAGATTAAAATATAAGTTTTTCAAATTAAATTTGTAAAAAATATACATTTGTTGTTTCTAGGAAAATATGGTTCAAGAACCAGAAACTAAAGCCATGATGAAATGGATAACAGATGTACCATTCGTGTTATCAGCAAATTTACATGGTGGTGCTTTGGTAGCCAATTATCCATATGATGATACTCCTAATGGAGATATGCCTACCCAAAATTTAAGTCCTGACAATAAAGTTTTCGAACGACTTGCACACGCATATTCAGATACACATCCAAGAATGCATCTTGGACGTCCTTGTCCGTCCAATAGACCACAGTCTTTCTTAGACGATGCTTTTCCTGGTGGTATTACGAACGGAGCTGCTTGGTATATCGTTCCCGGTGGAATGCAAGATTACAATTACATTAATAGTAATGCTTTTGAAATAACAATAGAAATGGGGTGTCAAAAATTCCCTTTAGCAAAAGATTTGCCTAAACTGTGGTTGGAAAATAGAGATGCACTTATGACATTTGTTGAAATGGTATTTAAATAACATATTTTTTATATAATTAATTATAACGTTTAAAATAAAAGCGGTCTTATAAAAATTTTGGTATTAGGTTTTATTTATTCAAAGAATATTATAAAATAATTAAACAAATAACTTATTTAAACATTTTTTAAAGGCTCGCAAAGGAGTTCACGGTGTTGTCAGTTCTTCAATTGGTCGCCTAATTCCTCAAGCAAAAATATCAGTTGAAGGTATATCTCATGACATTTATACCTCAAAAGAGGGAGATTATTGGCGACTTTTAGTCCCTGGATATTATAACATTACTGCAAGTGCACCGGGATACGAACCATTTACACAAACGGTAATCGTTCCTAATGCAACTGAAACAAATCCTGGTGAAGTTTTACTAGACTTTTCTTTGATGAGAGATGACCCAAGTCACTGGTATGTCTAGTTTATATATATTTTAAATGAATGCTAAATAAAAAAATACTTTTATAAATTGCATTTAAAAGTAACTATAAAGATATGGACTTCGAATTTTTGATAGGACTAAGCTGCTTGAAAATTGGTATTCTCGTCTAACAGAAGGTTATACCATTTTTAATTGTGTGTGAAGATAGAAAAATGCTGTGATGAAGATAACTTTCTGTATTGGAATTTCTCTGTGATATATTTAATTTATATTTTGAGTTTTAACCGTCTCCTCTCGCGTGAAAATATTTTATAATAAAAACTAATATTTTATATGTTTATAATAAAAAAAGACTGATATTTTAAATGTAAATGTTGAAAAATCTCTATATATAATAATTAAAAATACAAACTTCTTTATTGTACATATAATGTTGTTTTTATTGCATTCAATTTTTAAATATTAATCCTTTTTAAATATTTTATGCGTATATGTTTTTCTTATGTTTATGTCATTTTCTCATAAATCTATATCTGTTTGTATATTTTAAATTATTCTTGTGAACTTATTATGATATACATGATATTTTGTACTCAGGTCTTCTGCTTATGATTTTCGTTTAATGGCTAATCTAGAAGCAGGTTACTTAAAGACTCCAGAATTGAAAGCTAGATTTAATCAATTGGAAATTGGACAACCTGAGTTTGCTGAATTCAATAATGGCGATTCACTCAAAATCACTCATGGTGTATGTTTTAATAATTTTCGTATTATAAATAACTAATTAGTAATAATAGGCGAAAAAACTAATATTTTTTCATCAATGTAACAATGTAATTTATCTTTAATAATTATATTACATTGACTTATTTATAACAATGATAATTAATAAATAATTTGAAATGTATTAAACAGATTGTAAATAATGTTATTTATTAGATGGGTGGACCGGAAGAAACGAAGTTTCACATAGCTCTTGTTGGTGGTCTATTTGCTTCTCAGCCTGCTGGCAGGGAGATACTTTTACGACTTGCTACACATATACTGAAAGGAAACATAATTGGAGAACCGTCGATTAAAAGATTACTGAACAACGCGGTATTGCATTTTATTCCAAGTGTAGATCCTGGTTTTGATAATGTGCCTATTGAATGTGATCCATTTGTTGAAAACGAGGTTGGTAAAGAACTATTGAATTCTACAAATTCCGTAATAAATGAAGCATTGAATATGTTCAAAACAATGATCGAATCAGAAAAGTATGATGCTATGATTTTATATGGTGGTGGAGGTGGTCAAAAAACAACGTAAGTAAAAATTTAAAACAAAATTAATAATACTTAATATTAAAGAATATTAATTTATATGCATTTTATACTGTTAATATTATATATAAATAGGTACACTGATAATGAATTTAACACATACAAAACCTTGGCTTTAAAATATCAGTCTTCGTTAAAAAAAGAGAGATGTCACAGTCAAAATAATGATTTAGAATCCGTTCAGGAATATATTCATAACAAATTTAAAATACCCGTTGTAAGTATTTGTATATTATCGCAACACAGATTATTTTTAGTATAAAGAAATATTATTTTTCAAATAATAGTTTCATATTCTATACATAAGAAGTCATTGAAAAACATATATTATTATCATAATTTATATAAGGCTTTTTTTTAAGATCTTTTAAATAGTATGTAGTAAACTATGTTTTACAAACAATTCGGTATTTAAAATTTTATTATTTTAGATAAGCATATCCCTTTCTTGTTGTAAATATCCTAATGGAGAAGCTATACCCCAACTCTGGAGATCAAATTTACAACCATCAATGGAAATGTTATTTAATATAGTAACTGGAATTCGATTAACAATAACTGACGAAAAAATAAATCCTTTAAGAGAAGCAACTGTGCAAATAGGAACAACAGTTTATCATTTAACAAAAAATATGGCGTATTTCAAGATGACACTTTTACCCGATGTTTATGAAATTCTCGCAACTTGTAAAGACTATGATAGCCAAAAAATTAAAATTCAAGTTAACAAAAATGAAATCACTGAAATGAATGTAATTTTACCACGAATAAAGTATAAAACGAAACCAAATGATTCAAATATAAAAACATCTGAGCCTAATAAATTACTCGATCAATTGAATATAAAATATCCAAAATTTTCTGAACTACAAGAAATTGGAGAAACGAAGACAAAGCAAAAGATATTTGCATTAAAGATAGAATCAAAAAATCCAAGCGTAACTAATTTTGCGAAACCGGCAATTATTTTTTCTGCCGGTATTGCACAAGGTTCGCCTGTCACTAGTAAAGTTATTTTAAAACTCGCAGAATATCTTCTAAGCAATTATAATAATAATTTAGATGTTACACATTATTTGGACAATTTTGAAATTTATGTGGCCCCACATTTGAATCCCGATCGCGATGATAAACAGACTTGTTCTTTTGATAATAATAATTTGAAATTTAACATTAATGGACAAATGGATAACAACGCTAAAGTTATTGCTGACTGGATACAAAAGATTAACCCGGTATTAACAGTAAATTTAAATAGTGGATCAAGACATGTAGAAATACCATATGGAAATAGGTATATTTATTATATATTATTTATATTTTATGAAACATTAGAAATATTATGTTGTCTCTATTCAATGTATAATCTAACATAAATCATGAATTGTTTTAGATATGGAAAACATCAGAACAAAATCTTTGAAACAGACGATGAAAATATACTACAGAATTTTGCTAATCATTATGTCAAAAATAATCCATCCATGTCTTTGCCTAATACGGGTTGTAGTAACAAAGTGAACGTTGAAAAAAATGGCATTTCTCATGGTGGACAAGTAATTACTGATAGTAAAAAAGATCCACTGATGGATTTTGTGTACCTTAATACTAGTTCGCTTTTCTTAGACATTTATGTCACGTGCTGTAATACTGATTATCCCGATGATGTATGGAATAATAATAAAGCAAGTTTATTGGGTCTTATTGGATATATTAATACCGGGATATCCGGATTCGTTGTTAACCAAAATCATGAACCAGTTCAAAATGCGATTTTATCGTATGATGGATCATTACATAAGATTAAAAATGGTCTAAACGGAGCATTTTGGTTAGTTCTGGCATCAGGACGACATACGATAACAGCTAGTGCTCCCGGATATGTTACTGAAACTAAAATTCTTCATATGCCTGAAGTACAAAAGTTTTCTCATCTTCTTTTCAAACTACATCGTGATGAAACTGTTTTAGGAATGTCACGGTTTAGTTTTATTATGCTAGCAGGTAATAAATGCAACAAATGCACTACCAATATGTTCATTTAATAAATGTTTTTTAATTTTAATTCCTAATTTTTATTTTAGTTCCTTTTTAATTTTTCAATTCAAGTAACTATTGCTTTTAGGATAAAATAAAATCATTTGATTTCTAATAGATGAAAATATCTGAGGAATGTGTTAAGTTGAACAAAAACTTAAATGTGGGAAGCATAATAATTATGCATATACGTCGCGAAAAAGTTACTTTAATTCTTTCACAAAAATTCAACAAAAATGTATTTGCTCCTATAAGCCAGAGTTACTTAATAAATATATTTTCGTATTAAAAGTGATTATTTTAAATTCTTTATATTGTAGGTATTATATGTATGATTATGATAATCATGACTGGTTTATGCTACATAAAATTCTTTTCAAAAAAAGTAGATAGTCATATAGATAGAAAAGCATATGCATTCAGTTTACTGCGCGATGGAACTAGCTTCTTTGACGATGATGAGAAGGAGATAGAAATATTTAAACGCCCTGTTCAGATTAGACGTGAGTAATGAGCTTATTATATTTATATTAGTGTATTTATAGTACATGCATAGTGTTGTATTTATATTATTGATATCATTATATAACAATAACGATTTTCAGCGGATTATTATGAAGATAAAATTGATGGAACAAATGTACAACCATATGTTTCCGATTATTCAAGTTCTGAAGAAGATCTAGAATTTGTAAGGCCAGAAGAAGAATTACAAGAAAAACTATTAGCTACATAAAACATATATATTGTTAATTTTATATTATTTTACAAAGAATAGGAATATTTATACAATTTAATTTGTTATATAAAAATGATGATATTTGTAATTAATCATCATTGCAATATTTTTATATAAATTTTACGTGCGGTATATTCAATTTAAAGAATTCGGATAAAACAAAAATCTTTCCCTCCGATCGATTTCTTCAATGAACTTTAGTGTAAAATAAATCTAATATTTTTTGCACTGATTGAAAAGAGTGATATTATGCATTTTTTGAAAACTTTTGCGTCCTATTTGATAATACTACGTTATTGTATATAAAGATTATACAAAGTTAGTATGAATGAGTGAATGAAATGTGTACAAGTTTATAAAAAAACATGTTTTCCACCGATAATATTCTGATATGGATGTATATATTGTACAAGTTACGATTAAAACAGCTGCAGTGTATTTTGTAAGAATATTAACAAGAATAACTAAAAATCTAATTGCTTCGGATGAAATAAATCTAAATTTCTTAATTTTTCAACATATAATCAAGATAACTGTATAACTAATAAACGCTATAATTCTGATATTCTAAATACATACAATGAACTACATTTTAAAGTAACAAATGTATGATAATTTATTAATACATTTTTTACCAACATAATAATAGAAAAGTGAAGTGTAATACACTGATAGCCCATATTTATGCACAAACGGCAATAAATTCGCATTTCCTTACACTGGATTATTGGGACAGAGTTATTTTGAACTATATTTAACTTAATTTATTTGAGATTACATTTTTCATCCAAACTTTTATAATAGTGTAATTTCATTAATTCATTATGTGTGATCAATTTCCAGTATTAATAAGATTGCTAATATGAAACGATATTCTTTTTAGACAAAAGTTAATTATATAACTTATCACTTGATTACAATTAATATCTATTTTCAAATTAAATGTGAGCTTATAATAATCTATCATATATATATACGTTTTTATAATACAATTATAAGATGTAAATATAAGTTTTGTATATTTTTATAAGCAAGAGTACTTAAAATAATGAACGTCAATTTAGATTGATCCGAATAACTAATTACTATGTCAATTACAAAAACACAACATAATTTCGTTTATGTTCTGTAGGTAGTAAAATTACGTTACAATACCACAAATATTAATTTTATTATTAAGGGTATAGATATATCGTTTTCAATAAATTATTACATAATATAAAAAAAAGATATTTGTTAAACTACCTAAATACAACTGTGATCACAATTTGTACTGCGTTATACAATAAAACAGTTTAAATTAATTATTTATTTATCATGTTAAATGTAATTTAGTTACTGCAGACGGAATATTTAAGTGATAATTACAATGCGTATCAGTCTTATTTTCAGCACTATTCTAGTAAAAACATTTTTTATCTATATCTATTATAAGAAATTATAAGATTCTGTAACTAAAATACTGTATTCTTTAGATAATACTACAGCAATTTTCTGTAGTTTATTTGTACATATACATAGTAAACTATGTATTTTTTTATACACACAATATTTTCGTGTGTAAAAATATATATGTAGTTTATTATATATTTATATAATAAATATTTATTTATTTCTACAACTACGTTAAAGAAATATCTCGTTTATCATATGAATACAGTACATTCGAAGTATAATATTTATCATGAATTTATACTGTATTAAAAAATATATATATAATTATATACAATTAAAAATATTGTAATTGTTTACGCAATTAATTTTTACAACAAATCTGTAAATTTGTTAATTATTAGTTGTATAAACTTGGAAATTAATAATCTTATTTAGATGTAAAAAATAATGAAATAAGATATTCAAATATTAAAATGTTTTAAAAAACTATATTTTTTCAAATGCATAGAAACCAAGATTTCTGTGTATGCATTTTTTTCGTTGTTTAACTACATAGTCAATATTATATGTTTTTTAATAATATAATGTATAATATTCAAGTCCATTATTTAGTTTAACATATTTATACTTGTACTTTTTTCTATACATATAAATTGTGATTGATGCATTTATATAAAGAGAACAATTATAATAGAAATATCTCCGAGTATAAATCAATAAATATAATTATGTTTCGTTATATACTATATTGTATGCAACATTTGTTATCCACTTTAAATCATATTTTTTTATAAGACTGTAATAATTTAATATGAATTACAAAAAAATAAAAAATATATAAAATATTGTACATGTTTTTATTTGTGATTAATTTATATCAATCAAATTTAAATTAATTTATAAGTGAACATTTTTTTGTATATTACAATTATTAATAAACTAGTAGAACATTTTTATTAACAATTCTTTTAGAAACATTTAAAATATCTGAAATTATTATTCATTTATCAACCATCAAAATCTTAATTAATTTTCATTATACATATGCAATTTTAATTGTAATTTAATTTTAATTGTAGTATAATGTGGATAAGTAAATAAGTTTAACTTTGCCGCGCGTTATTTGTATATTCATGAAAAAGCGGCTTGAGAATTACTGATTGCAGTTACTGGTGGTAATGGTATCGAAGAACAAGAACTCGATCTGAGTTCTTTGATGGTTTTGAGATTAGGGTTATTTTAAATATGTATATTTCTCATCTCTGTATGTATATTTTTTTATAAAACGTCCTAACTTGCCTAACTCCGTTGCAGCAGTGTTTTCCTATAAACAAATGGGATCAATGGGGTGAGCGATTAGAAAGAGAAGGAACTATAGTTGTAAATTGTAGTATGTGCAGTTAGGCTCAACGTATGCATTGGTGCGCATGCGTTAATTATTTAAATTGCATAAACATCCGTTAAAGTGAGCGCGTAAATTTGTTGTGAATGTGTTTTTAAACAACTTAACCTCTTAAAATTTAAATTATACATATATAAATTAATATATACCGATATATTCGCCGTATATGCATTCAAGAGAATTTAAAAAAGAAGATGGATTATCGTTATGATTACAAGTGTCAAAAACTTGGTTTCGGTGATGTTAATGAAATTAGAGCACTTCGAGCTGATAATGCAGAAGAGAAACGTAAAATTCGACGAACTGAGCAGTTTGCAAAACTTCGTAATCTTCCGCTGGTATCACCATCACCGGTTAAAGAAAGTGAGTTGTTTTTAAATCTGAAAAACAGTGTACTTGTTGCTTTTACTTTTTTATTATTGCTTACTTTAGTTTAGTATGAGATATTGATCTCTCATAAGTGTCATATTACTGAAAACAGTTATAGCATCAACAACATAATTTTTTATAGCATTTTTCTTTGCCCTGGAGTTGCACCAGAAAAACAGAACTGGGTAGAGCAGGCCAAAGAAAAACAAGTTAGTTAAAAACTAACTTGATAAAAAAAACCTCGTAACTGATTTTGACTTTTTGAAAAATTGTAATTATATATTCATATATAAGTGAAGCGTAACTAGTAAAGATACTATGTTTGTATAGAACTTCTTTGAAAAACAAGTTTTAACTTTGAAGTAATAAAAAACAAAAATCAATTACAATAGACTAATTTTGGAGTCTTTTTTGTAATAGAAATTTAAAAAAACTGTAAACTGTTTTTATAATAATTTTAAATTTTAACTTTTAATTTAAATTAATTTTAATTTAAATAAATTTTTTAATTTAATAATTTTTTAACAATACATAATTTGAAATTATTAATTGATTCATTATTATGCACAAGAATACTTGCGTTAACTCTCTGTGAGATACAAATGTGATCACCTCTATGCTTGTAATAAAATCCCACCATACCGTAGATATGACCAAAAGTCATGTTTATATAAAGTTTACATAAATGTAATATTAGAAATTATGAATGAGTAATGAAAATGCTAAACTGAATATGGTTTATTTTACTAAACATAGTTTTTTCTATATAATATTAAATGACTAAAGACAAGCTTTAACAAAACTACATAAGCTTTAGATATATTCTGATTTTATAAATTATATTGATTAAAATGTTCATTACAATTTACAAGTAATAATAATAATTTAATAACAAAATATTTTGTTACAATTATTCTCTCAATACTATGCTAATTATATAATTAACCATTAAATATTACTAAAATAATAAATTTATATTTTTAAATAATCAAATAGGAAAAACAAAACTTCTTGAAAGTCGACGTGAAAGACTTCTGAAGTGGAAAAAGGAACGTGATATACGTAATAAACTGAAAAGGCACGAGACTAAACCAGTATTCAAAGTGGGTATCATACATCACAAATTTTATTCTCCCGTCTTTGTTAAACCAAACGATGTTGGAAAAAGCTTATCAAAATCTCAGCCAAAGGAAATGCCAAAAAGGATCACTCGAGCAACAGAAAAACGTCTTGCTGCAAAGGCAGCTCTAGCTGCAATGAACATGCAAAATAAACAGTCATTTAAAGTCAATACAAAGAAACCTAAAAAGCCAGAAACAAGTAGTTTGAAAGAATCATTTGCTCCTGAAGGGTACAAATTTAAACCTCCCTCTGGATTGACACAGTTACCTTTGTTTGACATTTCATCATCAGTCGAATCAAGGAACAGCGGTACAACTAAGTGGTTTGTATTTGACGCCAAAAATGACCCAATGCAAAATAATGGTGAAGATGTTCATGAGGTAAAAGAAAAATTTTCAAAGAAAGAAAATTTTACACCAAGAAAAAGCAGTTTTATAAGATTTGGCAGACCTTCGGTACAAAAGTTTAAATTCAACAACTTTAATATTTTTGAATTTAATAATTTCCAGAATAATATATAAATTTTATATA
>JABFPK010000732.1:0-13987 GCA_022817445.1 Habroteleia sp. ZL-2020
CTTGGTACACAATATTTCAGATTATACATACATTGGTTCTTGTGTGCACCAAGTTGTTCCGTATATATATATATATATATATATATATATATATATATATATATATATATATATATATATATAATTTGCTGATGTAAATAGTTTATATAAACTTATTGTAAATATTTTGTAAACTGTGATGCATATATTTTCTTATGTAAAATAATAAGTCACACACAGATTAAACTGTAATGCTAATAACTTGCGATTATTTAAATGTTAAATTGTTCTTTAACGAAAGTTTAATTTAATTATAGAAATGCTTTTACTATTATGATATAACATAGTTTATTTTTATTTAAAACATCAAGGTAGTCATGAAACTGTTCGCAAATATGTGTAATTATGGTTAATAAAACACACGTTACATTTTGCATATAACTAATTAATATTTTATATAAATAAAAAAGTTACAAAAAACATGACAAATACTTTTGGATATTAATAAATAATTATTATTAATTATAATAATAACAATGTTGAGATTATTATAAATAAGTAGACATTTTGTACTAAATATAATTTACAATTTTGTTGTAAAATAATTACAGTTTCAAATGTACGACAGCATAACTGTGCTGATATGTAGCATGAAGTTCGTGTTCGCGGTTGTCGTTCACGCTACACTAGTAATAATCATGTGGAAAATCAGATTAGTTTCGTCGGAAATGATCAAAAGACTGATTTACGAATGCGTTTGACCTTTTAGTTCGTACGTTGGAGAATGGCTTATCGCGCTAACTAAAATACGTTAACAAAGCTTGTGCTTGGTTAAGGGTTTTGAGTAACAAATGAAGCTGCAGTTGGTTTATACAAGACTAGCAATGAAAGAAAGTGAGATAGAAAAGGCTTTGTATACATCGTGACCGCCAACTTAAAAGCGGAGGATATTTTCAGCATTTTAAATAAATTGGCTCAAAATTAACGTTCTCGTTTTTGACTCACTGCATTTTAACGACTCATTAAAATCAAACGAAAAGTTTATATAATTTCAATATGAGAAAAAAAATTTATATAATTTAGTCACGATATGACATTATGCGAAATAGCAAAGTAATAATAAAAAATTGTAGACATCGAAAGAAATTAAAATTTAATTTTGAAAAAATATTGTATAAAGAAATTTGGACGTTTTAATTTATTTTGAAAATGAAGACGTTGTACTTAGAGGGAGAGTAATGGCAACGAAATAAACTAAATCCTAAAAGAGTTAAATTTGCGTGATTAATTGATAAAGTAATTTATTGTGCAAAGGGATTATTTACTTACGTAACTTAGAATTATTATATTCTGATTTACAGATCCACTTTTATTAGTCGAGATATGCGTTAGACATGTCAACCTTTAGCTGAAATTATTGATTATTTGAGAGATTAAATTGTTACTATTTAGACAGCAGTCGCGTAAAAACGTTAATTGCGTGCTTTAAATAATGCGACCTGAATGAGTTTAAAGTCTCTTTCTTAATTCAGTTATCAATCACACAAATCATTTGAATTATTTCTTTTTA
The DNA here is from genome assembly GCA_022817445.1 of Habroteleia sp. ZL-2020. Lineage (NCBI taxonomy): Eukaryota > Metazoa > Arthropoda > Insecta > Hymenoptera > Scelionidae > Habroteleia > Habroteleia sp. ZL-2020. The sequence continues at coordinate 1,550 of JABFPK010000732.1, forward strand.
CATTTTCACGTATGAAATAACTTATTAACAATTTCCAGCTGAAATAATCGTACACTCAGAAAAATGTTTTGTTTTGTCAACAAAAATTTGGTTTTCCCAACGAAATAATTTGTAATATGTAAAAAATATTTAATAAATAAATAAAAAATATTAAATAAATATGTTTCTTGGTGACAATAAAATATTTAGAAATATAAAACAAAATTTTACATAAATATCAAGAAAACATTCAATATTTATTATTTTTTAATAATATTTAATATTTACAAATATTGTGTCATGTCAACCAAAAAATTTTGTGCGGGTCAACTAATTATAGCCAATCAAACTATTTAGTTGCACATAACAAAATATTTTTCGGAGTGTATGCGCTGTTTAAACATTTAATAGTTTTTATAAGAATTATTCGTTTATTTTATTTATATTGTGTAGGAAACTTCATATAACATTTCATTTCTGTATTTTAAAATTTAAGTTCAAATATAAATATAAAAATTCTGTAAAAACTTTGAAAAAATTTGCAATTGCATGACATAGTTCCTTAAATTATTCCAAAATAAATAAGAAATCTCTAATGATAATAAAATACATTTAATGCAAATTATGTTTTCATATCACACGAATAACTGCATTATAACGTATTACACCCCGGAATAGAAACGATTGCAGTTTTACTGATAAGTATGAGTATTTTACTAACCGAGAATTTCATAGGCGATCTGCTTTCGCGACAATGTAAAGAAACGTCATAAAGTTTTTCATTTAAAAAACGTATTATGCAAATGATATGTTATACGGAGCATTTAATATTCTTATTACTGAATTATCGAATGTGTATAAAATTCTATTTATATTTCTTGTTACTTGTGTGTGTGTGTGTGTCCATCTTTTAAATATTCAGTAGTTTTATCAAATTACCACGTTGGAATAATAGGTTTTTAACTGATTTTCGCTAAAAATGTTTTATTCAACTCAGCATAAAAATAGTTGAATAAAAAATTGTCGGCAAATTCTAGGCTAATTTATTTGGTTATAATAAATATGATTTTGCAGTTTATTAGACAGATCGAATGAAATATTGTTCATACATCATTTTTTGTAAACAATTTTATAAAATGTATCCTTTTAAAATCATTGATATATATTTTCGTTGATATAAATATCATTGAATATCATTTTCAATATATATCCTGGTATAAAATGTAGAAAAGATGAAAAATTTTGATAATTCATATTTTTTAGTATTTATACGCAATATAAAATTTGATTTTACAAATTTTATGTGTAATCTTTATTTCGCGCGATACAATCAACATTATGTGAATCTTCTTCAAAAAGTATTTACTCCTTATTGATTTTTCCAATTCCACCGAGTCGAATATAAATATGCAATATTTTAACTTCAGTAATTAGAAGTTTAAATTTGTAATTAGAAAATCACTTTTTTATATTACATGTGCGAAATGCGATATATTAAATTTCAATTAAGATTGCAAAATAAGATTAAATGAGAGATTATATTTTGTATACATTTGTTTGGAAAATATATATTAAGGATGTAAACGTTATAATCTGAGCACGCGAAACTGCATTATTAAAAGCTTCTTCAGCGTAAAAAATTTATTTTACATATAAAGATTTATGCTTTCGATAAAACTTCATATTTTAGTAATGGCGTAAGTATATTTTGTCATCAGTCGAGATAAACAATATTATTTTGAAAAATTTTGAGACGAACAGATATTACCTAAAATAAGATAATGCATCAAAGATTCATAAGTTTCTGACGCCAATCGTGACATTTCTCTAAGGTACGTCAGAAAACAAGTACGGAGCGTAAAAGAAATAACATAATTTGCTTTTAAGGGATACTGCAATGCGGCGTGAATGTCTATTTTAATACATGAAATGCGTCTGCACTGAAATTTGTTTTATACTGAATAATTGGTTCGCATCAGGCAATTTTTGAGTCATGTGAAAAAAAAATAAACATACAAACTAATGTTTCGTGCATAACATTACCTAAAATAATAAACGTAGTTGTATATTTACTTATAATAAATTTGCAAAATTGAAATTTAAATGCCTTATTTTAATATATGACTAATTATAAAGTGAGTTATAGATTAATACAATTCTCTTTTTCGATAATGATCAATGGTATATTAGTTTATATATAATTCTGTACATATAAACTATCACGAATTGAGGCATTAAATAGCAAATATTATACATGATTTATTGTATTCCAGATAGAAATTGAAAATCTGGCTCAGCATTGGTAAAGTACTGGCGACCAGTTTAGTACGGATGATTAGTTTTCCAGTACTGAGTCACTACACCGAGAGACAAACATACCAAAAAAATACTTTTATTTCTACTATAAAAGTCTCCCAAATTGAAGCAAACTGGTTTTATAAGGCGATTTAGTTTATTTATTTACATAATTTAGGAAAAAATATTAATGCATACTTGTTTTCTAATACAAAACTAATACCATAAAACTGAATATTTTTTTGCATTGTCTACAAACAAATTGTACCAAATAAATAAGTCAATAACCTTTTCTTTAATTCTTCTTTAAAGTTTACATTATATTCGGGGTAATTTTACATAAAGTAGCTAAATTATAAAAAATACATATATATATATTTCGCTCAAAACTCGGACTGCGGGATTCGAACTCAGACGCTCGGGTTTCAAGTGATTCGCTTTAACGCATTCGGCCACGAAGCCGCTGCCAGCCTACGTAAATAATAAGCTATACAGGCCATATAGCCGCGTCATAATTTGATTTTTATAATTTTCCCCCAATTTAGAGTAATGTTTTTCACCTTAAAAGGCATATTTCAGTACAAAATAAAATAATGTTGGATTTTTGTATATGCGAATATATAATTTTTTTAGAAATAAATTATGTCAACAAAATTTTCACTTTTTTCGATAATTTATTTCTATAAGAATAATTTTTAAATTTTACAGGTAAAAATCCTGTAGAAAAGTCATTATAAAACCCATTTACCCAAATTTGGGGAAAAACGTAATTTAAAATTTCTCTCAGTGTACTGAAATAATAACGTCGGCTACTACCGTCCAGTTGATAACCAATACAGTGCCAATACTGGCAACATTGGCCTATTTAAACGGATACCGTGAACGAGATTTCTCTCTCTCTCTTAGTTTTCTTTTTATTTCACCCGGGTTGGCATACAACCTATGTTGCAGATTCTACGACTTATACTTTTTTTTCGTGTAGGAAAATAAATATTATATTCAATTTCGAAACAATTTAAAAATAAACATTATTTTGTATTATTATTACGTGATTACTTTTCATATATTTATTTACAATTTTTTTCTACAAATTAGTAATATGTTTATTTTGTTTTATTTATTTTGCAATGTAATGTCTTTGACTTTAAATTATTCGATTGACGAGATGAATCTATAATTTTGAAAAATAAATAATATATAAGTCCACAATGAATTTTATACAATTACTTACGTAAATATTACAACGATCCTGCGGAAATAAAATGTATTAATCGATAACGCAAACAGATAAGAAGTAACGATTTTTAAAAAAGTCACAGATGTATAATCAGAATCAACTCGCCATTAATTCTGAAAGATCTGTTGTACGATTTTTAAAAGGCATCAACTAAAACTATCAACATAGTTTAAAAATTAATTTATTTAATTCAATTATAATCTATATTGACCAATTTTAAGAAATAAATATTAATTATTTAAAAAAAATAGGTAACGTCATTATAATTCTAATATAAATAAAAATATTTTTACTTTATATAAAATATAAACATTTCATATATAAATTTAAATTTATTTACTACAATATTAATAAAAAATAAAAATTTTTAAATATAAGTAAACAAGATGAATCTGTTATATAGTAAAAAAATAAACAAATTACATCGCTGAAGAAATTTGAGTAGCAAAAATATTTTAGGTACAGTCTGACAGTAGATTGACAATCGCATTTGGCTGACAGATGTCAAACTTTTTCTCTTAAAAAATACCTCAGTACAATCTCCAATGCTTGATTTTCTTACTACAAGTTTTCAATATTTATTAATCATTGATGTATCCCTCAATTCATCAATCATTAAAACAGCTTCCACAATTTATCATTTCAATAAAAATATTCCTGAAAAATATCTTTAAAATTTAATCGATTTACTTTAAAATAAAATTAATAAATAAACTAAACATTTTAATTTTTGTTTTCAATAAAAATTACGTTAAAATATTAATAATATTGTATAATAATAGAAAATATTTATTATTTAATGACAGAAAAGATATTGGAAGACATCTTCAAACCCTATTTCAACGTTTTTATGCAATGCATAGTTTTCGAGGCACTTAACCATTCCAAAACTTGTTATTTACACATTATATCAATTTAACAAACATATAAATCTAGAATACACTTCAACTTTAATCAAAATTAAATTAGATTTCAATTTTATCGCAAACTAATAATTGCAGAATTACGAATTAAATCTCAATTTCAGATCATACTATATCAAATTCAAATTTCAAAATTTCATTATTTATTTTATTCGAGTAGCTCATTAAAATAATTTGCAATAAATTTACATGTACACTTCTATTTAAATACAAAATTTGTTAGAATACTTGTCTCTATATTTCCGATTTGATAAAATGTTACATTTTTTAAACTTTCTTGCTATAACAAATGCAATAAGAAATTCAGAAATGTATTACATAAATAACTTAAGAAATCGTAAATTTTATCCCGAGCAAACTTAATTCCATAATTAAAAAAGGCAAAGATTCTAGACAGAAACAGGAGAAAACAGAATGTTTACATAAAACCAATTACTATAAGCGTTACCTTAAATTTGATTGCAACGGGTACAGGAATTTTTCGTCGTCCGTCGCGCGTATATCTTAACTGATACGATATATAATCGTAAAAATCAAATAAAATCTGCAGTGACATATTTTCATTCAAAAATGTCAACAGTGTTTTCATAATACAACTATTTTCACTTAAGTAAATGTCGCCACTCTGGTTTAAATTGCAAATTAATTATTTATATCGAAACATTATTTAGAATCGTCTAATAAAATAATAAATTTAAATATATATATTTCACAAAATTATTTAAATATTCTGTAACTTTGTAGTGAAATATATTTTATTTATATTACTAACGTGATTTTTATATGTTTAAATATAAACGTTATTTTATCATGCATTTCATTGGTTTAGTACGAAAGTCACATATGCATTGTAAATATTGTTCATCTAAGGAAACATGAATTTAACTAGAAAGTTTGTGATTGATCAATATTAGATACCAAAGTTAAGATGTACTCTAAAGTTGTTGAGTTTGAGGTCTCTTATATCCATTGATATGTTGAATTCATTCGTAATTAAAGGAAAATATTTAATTTCTGTTACAAACGACATAATTAATCTATCAGTTTTATTATTTAAATTATATTAAATTTATATACTTAAATATACACTTTAAATAATTTTAAAGTAAGTTATACGATCTAAGATCTCTGGTAATTTATATTTAAATATTACACTTGTTGTATGATATAAATAAACAAAGATATCTTTTGCGGTAATACATTATTTTGTAGAGAAATAAACGAAATATTTATTTAACAAAGGGTCTGATTACATATTAGTTTATACTACTGAACTTAACTCATTTGACTACTATAATTTTGTAGTTTAAATTATATATGCAAATTATGTCTTGTTTTATGAACTCTTAATGTTTATTTTGAAGTTAGAATAAATAAATAAAAGTAATTTCATATGTGCATTATGAATATTTAAGAAGTAAAATAAAAAATATAAATTAATGACATGGGGTTGACCACTCTACTTTCTGAAGAGATCCTAATAGTTCCTAGGAGCTTCCGGATATTCCAGATGCTTATAAATAGTTCCAGTCATTCCTTTAAATATACACGAATCCTTTTTTTTTCCCAAAACCTCACGGATCAGAAGCGAGATGTGGTATGCCGCGTTTTCGTGGCGAAGAGAAATCCATTGGTCTATTCTTCTGGTCTCTTTCTCCCTACATCCTTTCGCACACGTTTCAGTACTCTTCTAACATACGGAGCTTACAGTTGTTTCTCTTGGAATGAACTCTGATCGCACTATGACCTCGAAATTGAAAAAAACGGGGAGCACGATTTTGACGTCGTTCCTATTTCTGAGTCGAGGAGAATCACTCGTTTTACACTGAGAATCCTGAAAAATTTCATTTCAAGGTCATACGCTTAATTTTCATCCCCAGTTCAAATTTCGTCCATGTCGTCCTGTTTTGAATAAGAAGATCCTTAAATTATGTGCAAATCCATACACGCTTTTCCTTCTGTTCGTCGGTCAAAAGTTTGAGAACAAATTTTGTATTTATACTCTCATTTTTGTCTATTTTTGAGGTCAAAGTTTCCGCTTTTAAATTTCATATCAGTTGTAAACAGTTGTCAAAGTGATCGCATTATCGCCGTCCACTGATTTTAATCATGAGCTTTTTCGACACTTTTTTGCAACTCAAAACAAAACTTCATGCTAATGCGTTGTTCGAAATTCATGACGCTCGACAGACACGATAAACACACGGCTTCACTCTCATCACCCAGAAAGCCGACGGAGAAGTCACACTGTTTAAACTTGACACTGGGTATCTCAACGGATCAGGCTATCGGACTTATTACTTATAATGGATGGAGCGTCAGCAGCTGCTGCTATAAAAATTCATTCGCCGTATTTTTTTATCGCATCTCGTATGATAACGTAACCGAAAAAAAAGAATTATACAAATTACTAGCTTTACTGATACAACGTGAATATACTTTCAAAAATGAAAAAAATTACTTAAAATGGACTAAGGCAGATAGTAATTTAAATAATCGCCAGCCATCCGTATGTCATACCATGTAGATATATGTAAATGGCCTAGAACTGACCTAGTACTAATAACCGTAGTACTGTAACCCTGATAGAAATTTGGACCGGGATAAAACATGGCCCTGAACTGGTATCCACGCCACCAGTACGGGGCGCGTATGCATATGTATCACCGGGCATGAGAATGGCCCCTATGGGGAAGCCTATTTTCTTAACCACGTTTGGCCCTAAGATGGGCCCAGGATAATTTTATTTGCTTCAAATTAGTTAACCGTCTCATGATTATCTGAAGGTATTCAGCCATGGCCCCTTAAGTAAATCCATATCAAGGCCCTTTATAGGGCATTCCTGCTCGGGACCACTATATTGCCCGGCGTTACATGCGGTTTCGGAGCCTGATGTGTTATTTGTTATGGACCTGGTGTGGGCCCGACAAGGATGGTTTCAGATCTTAGATGTTTTAAGCAGAATATCGCCTCATGCTTGCTGAAATATTTTGCATTCGTGTTAAAAGCGCAGCGTTATATCAATATTGATTATGTTGTTTAATTTTGTTAAAAATATAAACGATATATATTTTTTTCTTCGTGAATCACATATGTTTTATCATTTGTTTGACGTTATTTGGATATTCTATTGCATATATAATAATAACAAAATGTAATGAAAAGAATTTAATGCTTTACATCATTTTCATTCAGTTGTCCACTTTAGTAGGCATCAATCATAAAGAAAACTCTAATAGTGTTTTCTATTAGAATTTAGTTCATTTTGCTAACAGTATCATTGCAAGTTACGATGCATTCGTACGGTTTAGATTGGGTATTTACACCACAATTTAATGCTTCTAGTTTCACTTCGGTAGGAACTCGGTTACACCTTTTCTAGGTTTCTAGTGTAGGTACGAAAAACTATTCAATTTGAAATGTTGTTCTATTTTATTAACCTCGCTCTATAAGACAAACACAAAGTGTTATGTTCAATGTTTTAAAACAATTTTATTTGACTACCCACACGCATACTCACACATGTAGAGAATGTTATTTACGTAATTAAATATATTTAATTATATATTTTTTTATATTTTTTATGCAGAAAATGTATACACAGATAAAAGTTAATGTGATAAAATTATTTGATTTAAATGTAAAATGATTCTAATAAATAATATAGCTCATAATATGCAAAAGTGATATAATTAAAGTAGTATATATATCTTTTTATAAATATATGGAAGGGAATATCGAATTTTAAAGAACGAAATCGAAAATAAATGGTAATATAATATAAATTATTACCGAGAATAATATAAAAACATTGAAATTGATTACTAAAATATTAAGAATAATACCATTAGCCTAATTCAAATTAGATTATGTAAATTGGTAGGAAATCATTTACCTGCTACGAATTTAAATGACAATTTTTTAATTATACATGTAATTTTTTTAAACTTTATATCCATAAACATTTTCCTGATACCAATCAATATTTTCAGCTGAAATTAATATTAAAAATATAATGTAACGACGATCTGCATAAATGAAAGTATAGTAAATTAGAACTCACGAATAAAATGATTAAAGTTTTCGAAAAGTATAAGTTACCGTGTAATAGATATGTAACATACGTTACCTTTTTTCTAAATTGTAAATTGAAATGAAATTCTAAACTCTCTGTGTGAACGAGCAATTAAATTGCATAATCAAAAAAAGGCATAAAAATATATATTTCAAAAATAATGGAAATATAAGTAGGAGAAATTACACACTCATGTGCATACACCAGAAGTACATCTTATTTCTGCAGTACTTTTACGTAGACGACTATTTATTTTTATTTAATTTGATTTATATACCAGCTTTAAAATTTTTATTATCTACAATTTGATAAAATATTAGCTACTCAATTTTAACAATCTCGATAATAATAATTAATAAAAAATATTTTGCGATTAAACCAGAACGGTTTTGCAAAATGCATAAATCATTGAATTGCCGATAAATTCGATATAAAAAGTGATTGATAAATTATAGAGAGGTAAAAAGTACGTCACATAATTCATTAACAAATCGCAATAAATTATCTCGAAATGATGCCGAGTTGCGTAATAGAAAGTTGATTATATGATTTCAAACAATAAAGTGAGAAACCAGAAGCATAAACTATTAATGTTAAATGTTAATGCTTCTGCAGTGGCACGCTTATTTCGATAAAAGAATCCGGGGTATTACTAAAAGGGCCGTCTTACGTTTCGCACAATTTAGTACTGAATTTATGTATTACGAGAACGTAAATTCGAAAACATTTAAAAGATAATCTAGAGTAATATGATGTTCTTCCGAATAACCTTAGCGCAGGCTTATTACATCAGTTCGTAGCAAATGCATGTGCTGTTAGGTGGCCGACTATTCATATTTTAATGTTATATACTCAATTTCAAAGAAGCGTGCACTCCAGAAGTCCGGTTAAAATATAGAGCTTATCTCGTTCCTATATCAATAATTCCTTGCTACGATTAAATCAACAATGAATCATAATAATGAACATTGTTTGCTATTTATTGATAAAACATGCAATTATTCCAATCTTTGTTCTGTTTAAGAAAAACAATGTCCCGATTCGTCTTTTATCCTGATTTTCCAAAGAAAGAGTAATATAATTTTATAAATTTCTAGTTGAAGCAGACGCCCATCGTTTCTTTGTTCATGCGAAAGCAACAGAATTGTTATGATTTCTTTTCCAATTGTCATTTTATATCAATGAAACGACTGCAAACTATGCGACTTTTGTTTAACCTAAATGCTCGTCTGGCTATCTTCCAGAATATGCTGTCTATAGTTCTGAAGTATTGAAACGAGATCTTATTTTCAAAGAAAATGGTTTTCTAACCGATGCTCCAATCCTTTGCAGTATTAAAATGTTTATTTTGTCTAAAATCTATAGAACGGCATTCTTTGCCATCAAAGGTTAAACGCCGATGTCAGCGCAAGCCCGATTAAAAACACCGAATCAAAAAATGTATGTTTAATACGTTTATTTTTATATAGTTTACAAATAATTAATTTAAGATTAAGTGTTCAAATTACGGATGTTTACGTTTATGGTAAATATGAATATTCTTCAAGTTTAAAATTATGGATAATATTTTTATATTAATTTATTAACGTCGTTTTAAATTTTATCGAAAAAAATCAAAGAGAGTCATTTTTAAATCAAAATTGCTATTTGTTTTTAGCGTAATATGGAATAAATTATGAATTCAAGTATGAAAAGTATTGCGAGATCATTTTTCCTTACATAATATATATTTTGCGATTCGTTCTATGAATGAATAAAAAATTACGTTTTAATGTATTACGAAAATACATTAAAATGTGTAGTAAGAAAACTATATAATGTGGTTTTAATGAAGAAAGATCACGAAAGAAGCTAATTAAATATCATTATCTCAACCACACACGAATATTATAAACTATTTATCCAAATTTCTCTCAAATTATCCAATTCGTGTTGATTTATAGGAACGAAATCTATTTAATTAAGACAGGTATACATTAAACTCGATTGCCATCGAAATCAAAATTTATGTTCTTCATCTTCAAACTTATATTCATTGAAAGTATTTCATTAGAAATTATAATTAACTAATTACATGCTTTACAGTTTATAATTAAGCGTTTCTCATTCAATATAATCCAAAGTTATCAGTAAAACTTAAATTCCAGAAAACTTTCTAAAAGATCAGCTATTTATTCAAGTGCGAGTAAAATAACTTGTATGAATTGAGAAAAATATTTTATTATGTGTAACTAGATAGTTTGGTTGGCTATAATTATTATAGTTGACTCAAACAATCGTTTTTGGTTGTCATAACAAAATATTTTCTTGCAAATATTAAATGTTATTAAAAAATTATATAGTGGATATTTAATATTTTCTTGATTCTTATATATTTTTTTATATTTATAAATATTTTATTTTCACCAAAAACATATTTATTAAGTATTTATTATTTATTTATTAAATATTTATCAAATATTTGGCACTATAAGGGAAGTAAAAGCTTAAGTTTATAATAGATGTCATTTGTATTCAACAGCCCAGTCGTTAAAGTGTTCAACTGGCATCGCAACATCTCGAGTTCGAATCCTACAACGGGAGATATTTTTTCGAATGATATAATTGTACAATTATACAATTTTATATGACAACTTTATCTGTGTCAGAGTTTATTACTGTAGATGTGATGTATCAACTAAAATTTTTTGTTAAAATCATTTAGTTATGCCAGAAATTTGGTCATATTTCTACTAAATTATTTTGTTAGGAAAATTAAATGTTTGTTGACACAACAAAGCATTTTTCTAAGTACCATAGTGCAATTTATTATTAATTAAACTAACATAAAATTAGTATTAAACTTATTTATTAATATATATGTATTACTCTGATTTATATATGTGTGGTGTATCAAATAAAATTTTAGGTTAAGTTAATTTAATTATGCTTTTGTTAAACGAACAAAATTGTTTACTTGTGTGAACCAAAAATTTGGTTGGTCATAGTTCTACCAAACTATTTTGTTGGGAAAACCAAATTTTTGTTGATACAACAAAACAAATTTCTAAGTGTATGGCATAGTCATGAATGAAGCTATCAAAAGGAGGGGGATATCACTGATATTTTACATAATTTCATCTGTTATAAAAGTAAGCATACTGTCATTATTTTCTTATATTGTACTGCATTATTAGGTCGGCATAGAACCCCCATATAACTATATTCAAATCGAAAGTATTTTGAAATTTTATTTAAACTCAACTTGGGTTCGTTTGCATCTGTATCTGGTTTAATAATAAGCGATATAATTCACAATGTGTGACAGTAGGTGCTGCTCTGCTCAGCAGGCATTGTTCCAGTCAGTGTGGTTTGTTCGGAGCTCTACGTGGGCGTCCGTCCGGGAGTCAAAATGCTCCAGGCTTACCTGCACGTCAGGTGATTCGAACAAATAACGAAGCCGAACCTTTATTGGAATATGTTTGACTAACTTTTTAACGACGTTCGGTGCAGTTTTCATGTAAACCTCGCATTCGACCTGGCCAAACACTTATTGTTCCAATCGAATATTTATCGTCCCGATTCTGGTAGTTGATATATATTATTCAAACAGTTATAGCGTGTCAAAACAAGAGATTTACTGTTTAAATTATGAACAATACATTCTTTGGCATTAAACGGACTGGAAAAAGTGAAATAAATATTAGATAAGCAAATTAATAAGAATGAACGAAGAAAATTTATTTCATTCATTCAGAACTTAATAGTTTGAATAAAATAATGAAATGCAAGAGTGACACTGACGGTTCAACTTGGTTTAAACATCTGTCAAATATTCGACGTTTTTAATAATTTTAAACATATTATTTTAAAAAATAGGTATATACGTATATATATGGATATTTTCAGCGTTTAAAATTTATGAATAAATAGTATTTATAGCATAAAAG
>JABFPK010000733.1:0-13982 GCA_022817445.1 Habroteleia sp. ZL-2020
CTGAAATACTGATCATAATTATTTTTTAATGCGCACAAAATTACATTTTTATTAACTTATATTAAATTTTATTTCTTTCTATCACATTTTTACCCTTAATGCGAAATTATAAATTTATCATGCTACCGCTATAAAATATTAATATTTTCCTTGTTTTACTTTTATAAGAGAATACTCGTGCTGCAAAATTATCACTTTATATTATGAAAATATTATTTTTTAACAACCCATGAATTTTCACTGTTTTATGGTTAAACAATTTTTTCCTATTGTTTTTTTAGATTCTAATTATTTGTTTTATTTGATTTTCTAGTCATGATTACCGGATTTTTATTACAAAAATATTTTATTTTTTATATTACATACATATAAGTTTTTAATTATTATATTAAATATTATTATAATACTAAATATGTATTTAACAAGAAATAGAATTATTTGATAATTTAGATAATTTTGTTTTTTTTTTTAAATTATTTAAAGTTTCAATGAAAAGTTGGGTTAAATTTTGAAATCAGGAGATATATGCAATAACGTTTATCGTCACACTGAGGACTATAATCCGCAGATTCTGCGATCCAAGTTGCGCGACAGAGCTTTACTTTATGGAATCGCTGCTGTTGCTACTCAAGTCGCACAATTCCAAGCGCATGCGTATTGATAGCGTGCATGTAGAAAAGCAGCGCGTAAAAATATAACCTTAAAATGATTCGATTTATTCAATCACTAGAATTATTAATTACAAAAAGTAGAAATTGTTCATTCTATATTGAATCAAACTTAAACTTTCATTTGTTTTTTTCAAAATTTTGTTTCTATTGGAATTCAAATTTCTCAAAACAGTATTTTTAAAGAATATTAGTCGCGAAAATCCGTTATAACAACAGTTTGTTTTATTTGCCTTTTTAAGGATAGATTAAGAAAAAGCGGACGAGCAATATGGCGTTTACGGAGAACTTCCGCCAGCGGTTTTGCACTGAAAATCTTTTTTACGGATGATCGTTAGATATGATTTATTATTCAAGAAAGCGTGTTTTATTTTCAATTCGTTAAATTCTCGCAAGATATCGTTATACTGTCAAAGCCTGGACGCGGGCAAAATCTTTCCATCATAATATAGTATCGTGAAAACTTAAAAGCTCGTATTATTACAGTAAATTTACAAAAACATTGATATTGTTTAAGTTTCATGTAATTTAACATTGCAAAAAGAAATAAATTAATTTACTTTTCCTTTATTAAGAAGCACAATTTAGATGGACGAGAAAAATATGAAATATAATAATTTGCAAAAACGTGATAGAAATTAACTTTAATTTTATCATTTTCTATTACTTTAAACAAACTTTTCTCAGTTATTAAAACAAATTATCTGGAATATGCTTTTTCGCGTTTAACTTATGTTTTATATATATTTTTACATTTAATTAATTTCAGTTACACATTTCATATCATTTATTTATGTGAAGAAGAAATACAAAAATTATTCTACTACTATAAAAAAATTGTGGCGTTATTAATTTGTTCATTTAATATTTAAATTAACCTTCAAAATTAGCAAAATACTTTACACTGAATTAAGATATATTTATATAACATTATTATTTTTAATATGATAAATAATAATTTTCTATGCAAAAGATTTACGTTATAATAACATTTTAACTAACTTTTATTCACCCGTAAGTGATAGAAAGTAAGTTGAATAGTAAAAATCCTATTTCTTATTTTCACTAGACTTCCTACTTCTTTCCTGATTGGAACCCAGAGCTTGCAATCTCTTTGACAAATTTGCTGGCTGAACGGTGAACATACAAAATAACCTTTATGTTCCAATATGAAAATTACTCTATATATTTTACCGGACAAAATGCAAAAATTACACCATTTAAATTTGCCGCCAGAATGATATAAATTTATTAGTTAATAAACATCGAGGTCAAGGGGCTGGACTTTTGTCAAAAAGATTAAAAAAATGTGTCAAACAGATCGAGCATGGAAACAACTCGTTGGCAAAAGTGGGAAGTGCAGCGTACTTTTTCTCAGGCAAAATTAAAGAAGTTTATTAAAACCTATAAACTCTTCAAGTAATATTAAATGTTCATTTTTTGTTACATCCATTGCAACTATGAATTCCTCGCTGTTATACATAAAATAATATGTTTCTCTACGATGTTACATAACAAATGTTATTTTGTAGTTACTAATATAGGAAAAAACGTGCAGTTTTGCAGAAACGTTTTCCAGTGTTCACCGGTGACGTGTTACAGTTAAAATTGTGGAAATGATTCGTTTTTCTTTTTATGTACACTTTTGTGCAGGGCAATGATACGTCTCAATTATCGTGCGGTAAGAGTTGTAACAGTTCGTTCCTCCGTCCTCGTTTATCTGAGATCGCGCATCGTGATAGAGACAAGGAGAGAAAGAAAGAGAGAGATAGCAACGAGGAAGTGTTACAAAGTCTATTGTAGTAACGCGAGAGCATTTTTCTTCGATTCAGAGACAGTTATGTAAAAAGAAATTGTACCACAAAAAGTCGCATCTGAGAAAATGAGATCGGAGATGTGTGTCGTAAGATCACAATTGTTACGCATCTTTTTCAACATGTTATTATTTAATTAAAACCATTCATAATCCGATTTTGTTTTCCACTTTTTACTTCAGTAGGTCTTTTTTTCAAATTACAATTGAAAGCATGATTGCTTTCATTTATCAAGAAAAATCATTACAGATTTGTTGAAAATATAAAATTGTAAATAATTTACTAAAAAGATATATTATGCATATCGCAATACAGCTTTTTACTATATTTAATATTTTATACCAAATAAATATTATTATTATTAATATTACTATAAAATAAACATGAAGTAACGTTATATCAAATGGGAATATATATTTTTACGCTTTCGAGATATAAATTTATGCAAAAATAAATAATTCTCTTAAATCATACTGTTTAATGCCTAAATATAATTTTTCACGACACATATATTAACAAAATAATTTATGCACATCTGTTATGTTTATAAAGATTATTTTCAATTTAATATTTTTAACACACATAATTTTGCAGTGTAACCAAAGTACAATGTTACCAAATCTTCATAACAATCATGATGAAATTTTTTTCTTTATAATTTTATGACTCATTTTTATTTATCTCATTTATATATATATGAAGCATGTTCTTTTTATATGCATAATAAACCTTTTCAGGAATTAATTTTTTAATTTGGAATAAGTTTTGTCTTCTACATATTTATACAATTATATTAGTTATATATACCCATGTGATGAAGCATTTTATTGATTTAAAAGAAAAATTGTAGTAATCACTGCAATAAAAAAATAAAAAAACCATTTCATTTTTATCATAAATTTGTATAAAAAATTATAAACAATATAAAATCAAATTTAATACGTTCCCATTAATATCCTATTACAAATTATTTAATTCATAAACAAATTAAACAATTTATTTATATTTATTTTTATTAGCTAAATATCGAAAATTACTAATAACATTAAACGTTTCACATCACACATATTTTATTACATTAATAAATATACCTAAAAAAGGTCTTATTGCTATTTTCATATTTTAATAATTCTTACGTTTAAAAAATCATTAAAAGGGGTAGAATTATTAAACACGATTTCAAATTTTAGTGCACACGAATTAAGACTGATGGACGCGTCGACTTACAATTGCATATCCATCATCTTCGAGGGGCATCAAAAAACGTTGACAGTGCGATTTGGAAATATCTACTTTATATTGTTTGTGGATCAATGTTAATTAGCTAAGTTTCGATGTTATGGAAATGGTATCACTTATAATCATGACTCGAGTGTTCCAATTAGGTGCAGACTTTTATAAACGCGAAATACTTCAACAGAGACAACAATTTGATTCAGCAAAATTCCAGCAATAACCCTATAGGCGTCGAATATTTCTACGATATTTATACATGTTTTTTGGGAATATTCTTCTAGTATGACATTTTTTCTTGCGACAAAATTACAATTTAAATTTGTTGAACGAAATAAATATCTTGAATGTAAATAAAAATAAACGGAACGTTATTATATTATTACAATAATGCTATTGCAATATTCAGTAATAAAAAAAGACATTTATTTGTATATTCATATATTAAAATAACAATGAAATGTATATTTATACTATAAAAATGTTACTGCACCATCAATTAATGTTCATTAATATTGAACGCGTATAGGGAGTACTGTAAAACGAATGCCGGTATTAATACTGGAAATTCAGACGAATCTGAATAATTTACATCGTTCTCTGTAATTTTACACATGCTAAAAATCGAAATAATTCTTAAATTCATATTTATGACTCTAAAAACTGAATATAGCAATGGGACGGAATAATATGTTCGGTACGTATAAATTACACAACGAATGTGAATTTTCAATTATTAATACTGGAAAGTTGTTGCAAATTGGCAGTAACGCGTTTCAGTGCAATTGGCCAGAAAATGAGTTTCGAAGATGCTACTTTTCCAAGCTGTGGCGAAACTACGAGGTGGAGTCTCGGAGAATAAACGTTGCGACAGATGGATTGGGCAGGAGTGCATTGGTTTTGGTGAAGGAAAATCACATAAAGTTGCGAGAGTTGTCACGCATCAGAACTTATGACGGTTTCTTCGCGTTTTCGTGGTATTTCTCACGCGTAACATTTCCCCGACTTTTCCTCCCCTCCTTTCTCCCTTGCTGTAAAGACGGACTACTTTCGTCGGCCGTGAATTCTCTCTTCGCGAGAGAGGAGTAGAGAATCGGGGAGCGTTAGAGAGGAATAGAGAAAGAGAGGGAGAGAGAGAAGGATCGGAGCCAATCGGGACTTCCTAGTCCACGACCCCCGCGTCTCCCATTGGTCGGAAACGTGGCCGAGAATCTAGGAAGATCGCCGAAAATTATACGCGATGTAGAGGGCAGCTCGAACCAGCGGAAAACGTTAAAAATTTATACTCAGGGCCGTATAACAGATAGGCTGGTACAGGGTGGGTGGTAACGCTCTTCTCGCGATTTTCCGTCAACTTCGAGGATTCTTTTTTAATGGCTGCCTACGAAAGAATGTCTTCCTCCGTGAATCTTTAGCGTTGGAAAATCAGTCGTGGGGGATTTAAATAATACTGATACCTTGTTACACCTTTCTCGAATTTAAATTAAATATAAATATGAGTATTTTTGAGATAGCGCCATATTCCAATTATAACATTAGCTATTGGTACTCCCAAGACGTAATGTTATTGATCAGAATTTAATATTAAAATTTGCATAAAAATTAAGGATACCTTTGGTTACATTGATCAGTTTGCTGCGATAAATTGTATGACGGAAGGGATTCTTACTTTAACTGAGCAGTTCAGAATGCTAGATTGTACTGATTTGCAGTTATTTTAGTGCGAAAATATTATGTAATAAATGGTTCAACATTTTGCTGTATATTATTTTGTAGATCAAAGACACTTCAATTTCTATCTCTCTTTCAAAATTTTAATTTTCGTTTACAGTTTATTTGCTGATACTATTTTTATGGGGAAATTGGATTTAAAGCTGAAAACGGTTTATAATGTGTAATTTAGTTACTATTATTAATACCTTTACAACTGGTGAAAGTGTATAAAAGTATTTACTTGTCAATAGAATCTTGGACAAAATGATTTATATATTTTATGAAATGATTTGTCGTTTAAATATAATTGCGAGTTTCTTGATGTACCAATTCAATAATGAAGCATCTTTTTCATTCAATGAATTTTGGAGTTTATTGTAATTTTAATTGATTATTATTGATTTCATAATTTTGTAACAATTTCAAATAATGAAAAAATACGAACGGATGAATTCATCTGACTTAGCAATACCAGTTGAATATTATAGAGTATTTATATATATTTTTAACTTTGTACCTATGTGTATGCAGATATACAAAATATACATTGCATTATTAATATGTATAAGTGGAATGAGATACATTTCAATCAATAACAGACAGGATAAACTTTCTGCAAAACAGTGGGAAGGTTCGTTGGGGATGCAAGTTATAAATAAATTATTTAATTATTGTCCTTTGAAAAATATGTGAAAATAAATATTTCTTTTTGTCAAAGTTTACACATTAATTTGCATTAAAATAAAAATCAAAATTTTTCATTTTAAAATGTTAAAAAAGGATTTAACACGATCCTTTCATTCAATATTACAACTGTACATTACAATATAAAAGTATATCCTTTTTGTTATTTTATACAA
Organism: Habroteleia sp. ZL-2020; assembly: GCA_022817445.1. Classification (NCBI taxonomy): domain Eukaryota; kingdom Metazoa; phylum Arthropoda; class Insecta; order Hymenoptera; family Scelionidae; genus Habroteleia; species Habroteleia sp. ZL-2020. Next base: position 6,289 of record JABFPK010000733.1, read on the forward strand.
ATAAAAACTATTTCTTTGTAAACAATTGTAATATAAGAAAAATATTACGTTTCTCTTTTGACTATTATAAACTTGGTGACTATTACAATTTTTGAACGTGCAATATTAAAATACACTTAATTCAAAAGTAATTATAAATATATATAAAAACCGTAATTCGTCAAAGTAAAGTTTAATTTAACATTCCATAATTTGCACATACAAGTATTGCATTTTTAAATTATAACTACATCATTTTTTATTCGTTCTACGATTTACAATTTAAATAAGTATTCTATACTTCAGTAAATTATTGAATATAAAAACATTCAAATCTAAATAATGATATGACTATATCGACATCTATACGCATCATTTCTAATAAAACCTCGTTAAACATTACATCTCAAAATACAATAATTAAAACATATCAATTTGTGTATGAAATCAATTCTTTTGACCAAAGCCAATTAGTATTACACTTAATGGAAATTTAATTATTGAAATAATTCAAACAAATTACTTTGAACGCAAATTGAGGCAGAGCAAACATTGGTCGGAAATGTCTTTGCGGCAACCTCGAATTTTGGTATAATCTCCTGCTCCCTTCTCTCTTTCTTACTCGTTTCTTAGGTAAACAAGAGCAGCCAATAATTGTTGGGCAAAAGTGCAGACAAATCGCGGCGACGACTGCTACCCCATAATGCCATTCGGACAAATTAGCTGTTTTTTCGTACGCGCAAACGGTGCGGAGAGGAGAACGGGGGGTTGATCGAGTGGGCGAACGGGGAAAGGGGGCGCGCGTCTATAAAATTTTGCGCCGCGTGTAGGCGAGAGGCACGTACACGCACAAATGGGCACATATTGGTGCACGCGCGCGCACCTCGGCGCGTGCAATAATAATAATCGAGGGCCAGCGTCGTCGGCGCCGCCATCTGTGCCCCCAGCGTACGGCCCTGGGTGTTGCACTAACTGACTAAGCGCAACGCGTGGGACCACTGTCAAACGCGTCAAGAAGTCCCAATCGAGATTACCCTTGCACGTTAGACGTTGCGTCAATGCGGAGCTCGTGGAACACGTGCAAGCGTCGCCACCCGCGAATTCTTTTCAGACAAAACCGTCGCCCGAACGAGTTGTCCAATTCGGGCGACTGGCCCAGAAGCTGATACTTACGTGCATATTTTTAACATGGGACTTAACAAATATCAGACTGAATATGCTCGATCGGAACGAGAGGCCGAGAGATGTTTGTTTACCGAACCAACAGGCGACTTCGTTTCCGTTGTCCTGGTGTGCGTCGAGCCCGTTCGGTGCACACGCACGCATATGCGTTCGTGTGAGTACGCGTTACGTGCACCTCGAGGATGCTCGATATCGAAGTCGCAGCACAACCCACGAACGCCAGCCAGGACGACGGACGACGAATTAAAAATCGATTGGAATTCCATTCTGACGGGCTGCGATCGCGTTTCGGCAACTGCTGCGCTCGTTGACGACGGGGTGCGGACGAGCCCGCGGGCGCTCGGTGGCGCGACGCGTGCGGGGTTCGTATCATTAGGTAGCTTACTATTTGTCGGCGACACAATTGCCGTGATGCCTGGTCGTGTGTGACTCTGCGATCCCCCCGACGACGCACAACGGGGCCGCGACGGTCTCGTGGCCTATCGCTCGCGGCGGCGCCTCCGTGCGACAACAGCAATTCACTTGACCGCGCGACAGCACCAAATTACGCCGACGCAACGTGCGCGACACAACCGCTGCACGACGGAAAGTTGTTGCATCGAAATTCTTCACATATACGCGCCGTTTATTTGCATGTACCGATCAAAGCGAACCCAAGTGCTCGACACCGTTCTCGCCGTCGGGACTGTCAAGATGGCGGACGTGCGGTCACGTGACTCCCCCTTCAAACGACTCCTCCGCTGCCGTCCATTTGGACTGTGACGCGCGAGCCTCGGACCATTTGAATCCCGACGAAGATAAGGAGAGGCGCGGCGAGAGCGAGAGAAAACGAGGGGGAGAGCCAAAGAGAGGCGCTCGTTCTTGCTCGGGCACTGATGGCGGTTCCAACTCTCCGAGAACGACTCCGCTTGTTCATGCTCTTGCCCGCAGCCGTTGCCGTTCGCGCGCTTCATTTTCCCGCGAAAAATAACCGTTACGAGTGCTTCAAACGACGCGCCACTGCGGCGTTTCGTGACTTCCAAATCGTCCACCTTAACACCCTTGCAATCCGAACGATGGATTTCGTTTAATTAGTTGCGATTAGCTTTATCCCTTTCTTATAATATCGCTTTATAATTATATAATGCTTCGCATTTTTGTATGCAGTTATATTGTAGCTTGCTCTTTTCATCTTTCGAGAAAATATTTTGAATAAACTTATTCTGAAAAATAGCCGTATTATTGATTACTATACGTTTTTCCGTAATTTTGCAACATTTGCGACGTGCATAGTTTAGTTTTTTTTTTATTTTTTCACGTATATATTTTTTTTTAATTTGAGTTATATATCTTTTTACTACTAGAAGGATATAATTGATATTATCTTAAACATATTTTTAAGATAAATTATTACGTAACAAATTTTAATAACCAAAATCCCTACTAAACCTGCTCGCTCATACATCAAATAATATTATTTATTTATAATCATGGCAATATAATTTTTCCCATGGTTAAATCATTAATCATAAATCAAAACCATTTGATGAAATTGAACAAAAACTTATTCTTTTTCCAAATTACGAAACTACAAATAATACGATATTTGAAATCTTCATTAGCTGTTCAAGAATTATATGTTATATCATTCATTTGATTTCAAGCTAGATTCGAATTTTTTGCATTTTTGCGTTAAAATAATGTAGTAGTTATATCGTTCAATTTAATTTTTTATATATAAGTTATATCGTAAAATTATTCAAACCTAAATAATAGCAATAATGTTTCTACTTATTACATAATAATTATATTTTGCATGTAAACAATTGTAATTAAATTTATTATACTTGATTTGATTAGATAAAGCTTTTGTATTTATTTTTATATGCCATAATATATATATTGTTAAAGAATTATAATATTAAAATTTCATTTTATATACGACGGCATTTTATATGTGAACTAATTTTATGGATACGATTATACAAAGAATCAATAGTTATAGCAGATTTGTTACATAATGAAATATATACATATACAGATAATTAAATTGTATTTGGAGTATATTTTTATTAATATATATTTGATTTCGTTGTATTGAAATGATATAAATGAAATCATATAAAACTCAATCAACAAATATATATTCTTTTCTTATTTAAATGACAAATTAAAAATGATAATTTGAGAATGAAAAATTATGCACAGTGCTCTTTCACTACTAAAGTCTTGTAACGGTAATATATGCATTAGGAAATTATTTTTAAAACAAATATATATGCATAAGTGAAATTATAATTTAATATGATGTCTATTATCGCATTCGGTTTGTGTTCTTTGTTTTACAGGTATATTCTCTTATGTTATATATATAAATATATATTACATATATAAAAAACTTAAAGCTAAAATGGAAAAAAGAGAAATTTTATATTGAGAATTGTATATTAGTTTTCATTTTTTGGGACATAATAATAAAAAAAATAATAATAATGCAAGTACTAAAAAGTAAAATATATATAAAATATTGAAATTCTTATAAATATAACTATATAATTTTGTCATTGTTTAATGAGTTACTTTATAAATTTTTTGAATCCAATTTGCATTCGTTGAAAATTATTATTTATAGTATCTAAAATATGATGCTAAATGGATTTCTTCGAATTCCAAAAAATAATGTAATCATAAAAAAAATGTAAGCGCGCATACAAAGAGGAAACAGCTTAGAATATTCTGAGCTCTTTAGCGCAATCGTTCTATAAAAATGATTATCCGACGAGCGACGACTGAGAGATTTCTATGTTACCGACGCATGTTGAAGCACTATTTTAAACATTCGTTTCCTATAATTAGTTTTCATTAATCATAGATGGCGCTGTAAACCGCGGCTTTTATTCAATTGCATTTTCTTGTAATAATTAGTGACATTGTTTTATAAACAACATTAAGTAGATCAAAAACATAAAAAGAAGCAACATTAAAAGATTTAATCATTATAAAAAAGGGTCGCTTAACTAAAATGAAAGGCAAAGTTAGGTTGTATTTAAATGAAGAAGATTTAAACGTGAGGACTCGACAGAATAAAGTGTACTTTGGTGGGAGGGGACTGTGTAAATATATTATTTTACCAGAAATCATATTGTAATAAAGTAGCTTTACCGTTCAAGCATAATTGTCGTTTCTAAAACTAAAGATAATTCATGGATTACTTAAGAATACTGCAACGAATGTAGGCATTTAATGGAAATAATAAATGATCAAGATGTATATAACTAAATAGAAACAGAGAATATGCATTGTCTCAGACCAGTGCGATAGCTCTTACAATAAAGGTTGTCAATATACAGTCAAAGAAGCAGAAAGGCTCAAAATATGGCTATAATCTTTAACATGTTGAAGATGAATTGGAAAGATAATAAATGATATATAATGTAACAAGAGTGGAAAAAATGCGATTAACGATGAGTGTAAAGTTTACTTTTTACAACTTTACTCTATAATAACATTATTTCAGAGCATACTTCTTATATTATATAAGATACTGTTTGTAACAAATGTACAATAAAGACATACTATTTAGTACAACATAGAAGAACTCTAGAACTTGCAAAAGAAAGAAAATACTGAAAAGCAAGTAAACGCAGACCCAAGGGGCAAAGTCATTCGATTTACAATAAAACATTATTTTTATACTCTAAATAAAGAAAGTAGGTTTAGTTACTGTAAATAAGGATTTAAAATAACGATTTTATAAAAAAAATTCTTTTTAAAATGTCATAAATTTGTTGATATCTTATAGAAAAATAAAAAAAACGGGATCTAGTTAAGATAATTTCACTCACAATTTTAATAACAAATTAATAGTAATCACTTGTTTTGGAACTTCTTTGAATTTTGAGATTTATATATATAGTTGAAATGTTTAATAAGCATAATCCTAATGTATGTTAATATAAACCATTTTTTATATAAATTAAATATCTTGAATTCAACTTATTCTAAAATTTATATATATAATGTATGTATAAAAATGTATATATACAATGTATATATAAAAAAATTATTTTATAATTATAATAAATTATAGTTTAATTTAGACGTTTGGCTAGCATGGACTCAAAAACAATGAATTCAATTAGGATCCGGGCCGGGGGTCTGCTGGAGCGTCGCGGGTTGAACACGAATTTAACTATTGACATCAACTTGGGTGCAGAGAGCGTGTCCAGATTGATGATCTCGACCGAGGACTGGTTGACAGAGGAGTTCCTATTGGGCGCGGGGAAGGTGTTGTCCCGGGCAAAGCTCAAAAAAGTGGTGAACGACCCCTCCTGCCTTAAAAAGGAGTTGTACGCGGTTCCGTTGAACCAGACTGAGAGGGTCAACATCTGTGGCTCGGGCATCAAGAACGGCTACAGGATCGTGTTGTCAAATCCGAGAATGAGAATGGTTATTCTCGGGTCAGACGATCCGGTTACCAGATATATGAATGCAAATTATGCGCGGGGTTATGACGAAGGCAACCAGTACATCGCGACCCAGAGTCCACTGAGTCATGCGGTAGCGAATTTCTGGAACATGATTTATAGTTTAATTTTTTATTAAATAATTGTTTATTATTCATTATATTTATACTTTCTTTACTTTTTATACTTAATCGTCATTATTGATAATATATTTACAAAATTTGTAATTGGAATTACATATTTTTAGTTACTAACTTCCTCATCTTCTTCTTGATCATCAAATGAAAGAAGTATTTTTTTCTTTTTCGTTTTCGTTTTTTCATTTTCTGTAGTATTAGATTTCTGTGAATCTTTCTTCTTTAATTTATTTTTATTGAAAATAATTTTTTTTGTTAAATCAGCAGGTATACTAGCTTCTTCTGTAACATAAAAAGTAATTATTCAAGTTTACTTTTTTCAAATACTTGATGATGACTTGATGACATGTTTGGTTATATAATTTTACTTATAACAAAATATACCATCTTCTTTTTTCTTTTGATATGCTTCAGCTTCTTCTGCTGTAAAATCTCCATCTTTTAAAACAACAACAACTGGTTTTTCATCAGTATGATCTTCATTGTCACTATCTGAAGGAGAATGGTGTTTTTCTCTCTGTAATAATAATAAATTCTTGTGGTCAAAGAGTTGGTTTGTTTCCCTTCTCAATGACACTATGTCACTGCCAAACATCATTCAAAAACAGGATTTTTATGACATGATTATCGCCTTCCATTCATTAAATTTTGTTGTTTTTAATGCCGATTTTCATTAAAAATTAATGTTTAAAAATTTTAATTTTTATTTTATTGTGTTCTGTGTTCAATTTTATTGCGGTATACTTAAAATCATTTTTTTGGACTAATTTTAATGTTCATCTTTAAACGTTAATAACTAATTCATTTGTTCATATTTTTTCTTAGTAATTACGTGAATGTGTTAGTTTAATTGTGTTTTATGCAGCAGTGTGAATTTTGTTCTTGGCTGAAATTCACTGTCATACAGTATAATTAATAAGTTAAGAATGTTTAATATTTTGAATAGTTAGTCATTTAATATATATTACTAACAATAAATAATATATTATATTTATATGCATTTTTATATGTAATATAATAATAATCATTTTATTATTATTGATGCATATATTTTTATTGATTATATACAACATATGTAAGATCTCTTAAAAACGTTAATTTATATATTTAATAATATGCTATACATTAATTCGAGGCATTATTTAAATAAATTACACAATAAAATTGAATATTTTAATTAATAAAGAAATAAATTCAAATGCATTTTTCAAATTAATAGCTTAGAAAATTACTTGAGAATAATTTGTATATTAAATAAAATTATATAAATATAATAAATTATAATATAATAATAATAATTAATTATCTGTATTTAAACAAAATATTTTATATATAATTTAAAATAATTTTGTTGCGAAAATAATAAAATTAAGAAAGGTAATGACTTACTTTTGTGTCAATAGTAGGCCCTTCTTTATATCCAATTTGTTCTTTTATAAGTTTAAGAAATTTTGGCTCATCTGGTTTAATATAAGCAATATTATGCTTTCTCTTTGACATTTTTGTACTTAATATTTATATTTAAAATAATTTCGTTATTAATATTTTACCCCCTTTTGTATATCTTTAACTTTACAAAATTTGTATAATGTATAAATCTATAACTTCGTTTTCCTTATTTATTTCAATTTATTTGTTGATCGAATTAGTTCAATACGGTTTAATACAATAAGAACGATCGAATCAAATTAAAACTACTGTCAAATATAAATATAACCTATAAATTTAACGTCTTTTAAATTTGTTAGACTTGGAATACAATGAAAATAATAATTTAATAGGTATAAATAAGTATCATTCTATCATTTATTTTTACATATGTTAGGAATTATTTCTCTTTGATGTCCTATGCTTTTTTTTTACTATTCATAACGATGACAATATGCACTTTCATATGTGATTGAAAAAAGATAAATATAGTATTTCGGAACTCTAATTACTAACATATGTT
>JABFPK010000734.1:0-13981 GCA_022817445.1 Habroteleia sp. ZL-2020
GAATAGCTCAAGGAACAGATTTATAGATATTTCCGACGTTGCACGGTAACTTATACGCTTGACGAATAAAATGCTACGGCTCCTTGATAGCTAAGATTCATTACGATCTTTAAATCATTTAAACAAGTTGACGAATAGAAGAAAACATTATCAAGATTTATAACTTTGATTCGGGGTCACGCAATGCTCGTATTTTTTACATATCTCTAATATCATTTATTGATTGTGTACAAGAAGCCGTATTTTTATTTTCTATTATTATACTTTAGTTAAATTTGATTCGAAATGAAAATAACTCTTGCGAATGAATTATTAATGATGTTCGCTTTTTATATTGAAAAGTAAACAAGTTGGTTAATAGACAGGAAAATTTCAAAGACATTAAAATACGAGGCAGACAATTGAATTTCAGAATTTCTTAGGTCAAAATTTATAACATTATAATCAATTAAAAGGTAATTTAAATGAAATCGCTTTTTTCATATTTAATTTTTGGTGTTATTATGCATGTTAGAGATTTCTTAATTTAACATAAACGTTATATAATTTTTCAAAAATAAATTGCTTGGTTTATATTTTAAACAAATGTTTTTCCACGCAAAAACAATAAATGGCATAATGCCTTAAATTTCCTTTTTTTCTTGTAATCATCGCCACGCAGTAAAACATTATACTATTATACCTAAAATAGCTAAACCGTACCTCACGAAATGCGTTAATTAATTAATTATTCAGCTATTATTTTACATAACACAAGTGCCTTGGGTAAAGTGACGTCAATATTTGTAATTTAATTGGGAAGAGCAGGTCAATACTACGCGTAGCACAAATTTCACATATTAGCAGACACTGTGGCACTCTCGTTTACCCTGTTGAAGTGGTAGGGGGTTGCATGTGTTCATCGGTGCAATACCCGACCCTTTTTGACGTAATTAATGGCTCGACGAAAGCAGAGGCGTTTAGCAGCTTTTACTTCCTTCCTATAGCGATCTTTTTCAAAACGTCGAAATGTCGTTTATTACGTGAGAAATTTGATGCTTTTCAACAGAGGATTTCTCCGCACATGCACGGATGTTAAATAATTTTTAAATATTATGTATCATTTCCTATAAAAAGAAAACATATTTAGTCTTTCTTCCGTCTTTTAAACAATGCGTTCTTTTTTGAAATACAAAATGAATGAAATCTGACGTGCGATTGCAACACGATTATTTAATAACTGAATTTAATTAAAGAAAATATTTTTCCAAAATATACAATCTATTTTCATTCAAAATACTTACTATGCAAACACAAATACCAAATCAAAATATATAGGATTAATGTAGGTAATTATTTGAACTGCAAGATGAAGACGTTTCAATGGTCTTCAAAAGAAAAATTGGAGTTGCTTTATGTTTTGATCTACATTTATTGAAAAATGCTACGTTTTCCATTCTAAAAACAAAAATATGTTTTCAAACGTAAGCTTGTTTAAAAAATATATAGACAAAAAAGTATAAAAGTCATAATAATAACACGTAATCAATATTATTCAATAGAATAACCAAATCAAATATTTATTTAAACAATTGTATTAATAAACAAATTAATATTGATATTAATAAATAATACAAATTAATAAACCTTGTATATTTTAATATAAATACAGTAAACTTATAGTATTTATCTGTATAAACTTTTTTATTTATTTTTATAGAATTGAATTGATTTCATAAACGATTATATTTTGCATAAAACATAAATAAAAGCTCATATATAATATTATGGAATCTAATATTTATGTTGAATAGTAATAATTTGTATTATTTTAATATAGTCAAAAAATATCGCTAAATTTAAATAATCATATGTATATAACATAGTTAATTTAAATATTAAGCTTTCTAAGAAAGCTTGAAAAGTCTTGAAATCCGAATTTGAATTAAAAGAACTATTTTGATTTGTGTATTTGTGATATTTTAGTTATGTATACATTAAACAAGTAGCAATGCTCTTTATCAACATATATTAATCGGAGCAGAAAAATGTAACGCTAATAAGTTTTTATTAGAACGTTTTATACATAGTGAATTCTTATTTGTAAAGAATACAAACACAAGAAATTTCTATTTATTATTATTAGGCTACTTTCAAAAAAGTACCAGCAGGTGAAAAAGACGAAATCCACAGGTACCAGTTATAGGAAGTTTTCAAATGATGTTCTGCTTAAACCAAAAAAGATGACATGGAAATTGTAATACAATAGTATTATGTCGCCCATTCTAAGTGCCGTTGCTTTCTGTTTTACCTTAAACCGTTTACTGATGAAGATAACAACTCTTTTGTACTTTAAAGACTACATCTTTGAAGATGATGGAGCGTGTCATTTCTTCAATAGAAAATATTAATTATATAGTTACACATGTTATTTTCTTTCCTTTGGTTTTTTTGAAACCGTGTGAGAAAGAGAGAGAGAGAAGGAAACCGATGTGCGACTATTTTACGAAAAGGTTATGTAAAATTATTTTTAATTTAAAAAAATTTTTAATTTATTTTTCCGTCAGTTTTTATAATTTTATAATCAATTATTGAAGAATATTTAATAATAAATTAAAGTAAAAATTCTGTTATAATAACAATTATTGATTATTATTTACTTTACAGTTATATTTTCTTATAATTCAAATTTAATCTATTATAAGAACAATTTTTTTATAAAAAACATTGCTTATTTTTGAGACTATGTTTGACAGTTTAACGTAAATCATGCAATAATTAAAATTAGCTAGGACTTCTCGCTAAACAGCTGCTTACATTTATCCGTTCACAAGTCTTTGAAGAGCATTTACAAGAGCAAGGAGCCTAGTGGTGTCTCACATTAGCCACGATTGCTGTTGAGATTTGCACATATATGTTATCGTCGCCCTTTGATCTTTCCATCACTATCGACTCATCTGCCTATATCGACAAATTCTTTTGAATGGTTTTGTCTTTTTCTACTTTTTAGTGTAACATCCGGCCTTCTTACCGGTAATTCTTCTAATAAAGCATCATTTCATTCCGACTTTTTCCTTTCGTCGTCAATTGAAACTAAATTTTATTAATACAACTTCATATTATGACTAATGCTTTATGTTTCATATTCAGGCATTCCTTTATAAATTTTGCAAGAACGTTCAGCAGAGATATATGACGAGATTCATAGCTTTATTATCTGCGGAATAATAAAATTGATATGCTTTACTATTCTTATATTGTAGTATAGAGATTGATTTTACTATCTAAAATGGTATTTTAAGGCCGTACCATAATCTGAGATAGTAGTTTATACAATTCTCTTTCCTCTGTGTAGTCATTTTTGATTTTCCCAAAACTTTTGATCAGCTGTTTTTCCTTTTTAATTATCCGGGTCACACAGCTTTTTTCACGTATAAAATAAAAAAAAGAGGATGGTCCAAAAAAGCTGTATTTTTTTTTCTTTTTTGGCCTTCTGGTGTTCAAGTTCATTATATCTTTCATGTTAAGTCTTTCAAGATGGGATTACGATAAAATTTCGGCACACTTTGTTCCTTTACGGAACTGTAATAATCTTAATCCTGGAAACACACATTTTCATACAATATTCTGACCTCGCAAATTTCTGAATCAGAGTGACGTTTCCTCTTAATACTTTCAACAAAATTAACAAACGTTTTTTAACGCTAAGCTGAAACAAATGTTTGTTTGCACTAAACTCGGAATTGTCTTGGGAAATTTCCAGATGTTTCCCAATAATTTCCTGCTTACTTCGTAAAAAATGAAATATCGAAACAGACTGAATTGAACAGATAATATCATTCATTTCTTATACGTTTATAAATAAGTAAGTTTCTTATCAGTCACTCGAATAGAATTGAAAACTGACAAATTTGGTTTCTTCCCAGGTAACACTTATGACACGTTTACCGACATTATGGTACCTAAGTAAATAAGTATGCGTCATACCACGCATGGCAAACAAATTTTAGCACTGTTAGCATATTTTTAGCATTAAATTAACAAGCAAACTATGGCACAAAGATATGTAGATTATAACCACTAATGGTAACGAATGATTCATATGTGCTACTTATTACTTACAAACCTAAGTATACATGTTTCACAATCTGGATATTTCTATATTTTGCATCTGTTTTGGTACAAAAATGAACCCTAACAGAACAAAAGTAGATTTTTGATAAAGTTGATAAATAATATTTAAAATTCTACCATATTTTCTAGAGTTCTCAGACTATTGGGAACAAACTAAAAAATATATTAGACAGTATGGTAAAATTTATTACGTTTTCTGGGAGGCATAAATAGGAACATACTAAATGTTTTTAGAAGTTGTAATAATTTTTATCATATTAGTTTATAACATTTTTAGTTTGTTTTCAATAGTTCGAAAAATCTAGAAAATATAGTAAAATTTTGAATATTATTTTTCTTTGTATTAAATATATATTCCTATGGAATGGTGAAATATCCAGACGGTTATGTAGAAATAAACTACTTTATATATATTTTAGGTAATTTACATTGATTTTAATTAATTTTACAAAAGTGTATTACAATGTATACGTTCATTATAGCATAAATACATATTACAAATTTACATTTTCAATTTACAGTCTTCTTCACCAATAACGTAAGCTAAAATGTAACATCGTAAAATGATGCAAATATTAATAAAATTAATTAAATGCACATAGAGAAATCCTTTTAGCAATAACCTAATTTTTATCCGTGGTCCCAAGAACTATATTTTCTCTAATAAAACCTTCTACGTGCTTCTGGATTTTAAGTGAAAGCTCTGTTTGAAAGAAATAATATTTATTTGACATTAAGTATATATTATTATGATAATAATCAACCTTTAATTTCAGAACTGTCCCAGTCACCCCAGTTATATATTACTTAAAATATTATGTTTAGATATCCCAAAAACCAAGATTTCAATATATATATATATTAATGAAATACTTAATTAAATTCATTTTTTAAGGTAAAACCGTTAATTACTAAAATAGGTTTTATTATAAATAGATTTATTATAATTTAAAAATATTTAATTTAAATTTGGCGCGAAAAAGTAACAAACTTATTGGTTATAAAAGTCATAGTGTAAGGTTAAGGAGCTGGATCTACTGGATTATTGTTAAAAAAATCGAGTCCAGTGTATTCTTTTTGAAAACGATATATTATTATTTAATACATCTTTCTCCCATTAATTTAGAATCACACAAATAGAAATCTCTGAATGTTAGCTTATATGATTTATATGAAGAACATGTACACAGATTTCTTAACTTCAGCCAAATCATTACCTTGAAGATCAATAATAATATTTAGTATTTTTTACTTAATTATCTTCATGATGTATGTTTATTTCGCTTTAATTTAATTCTAGAACAAAATATAGAATTATAAATCATTGTAGAAATTTTAAAATGTGTAAATAAATATAATAAGTCAAAATTATTTACAATAGTCAACAAATTATAAATTATAAAAAATTATATAAATACTTAATATAATATATGTAACGTAGAAAAATAAAGTCAGAATAATTAAACATTCCGTGCCCAGGCATATAAACGCATTATTAATTTAGTATACTTTTTAAAAGTAAATACTTCGTTATGATTTTAATATAGTTAAATCAACTTCATCTAATATGTAACTTAGTGATATTAAATTTTCCCATACGGGAAATTTAAAGGGAAACTTATTTCATCTATCCTTTTTTAATAGATGATAGAAAGTGAATAAGAGAACTGCTGCGCAACTCAGCTAAGTTGAATTTATACGGCGTAAACGATTTTCGTTCGTCGCAGTGTAATATGTCAACTGATATCGCTCATTATTAAATATCTTACATTTTGTTTTCTAAATGTCAAAGTGAATTTTCAAAAATTGATACATGGTAAATAGTAAATATATAACTAATTTTTTTCATGTTTAATAATTAAATCATTACGAGTTTCTTGATCAAGCAATCAAAATAAAATGGAACGAATTTTTATTTTGATATAAAAAGGTTATAAATGTTCTTTGTCATAATTTAATTCAATAAAGTAATTGCAATAATCGTGTCATTCATATTATATACATGAAATTGTACACAATAAGCAATTGAAAAGTGCATTTTTTAATAGTTATATAAAATTTACAATATTTTAAAGAGTGTATATTACAAATGAAATATTTATGACGAATTAAATTGTAATAAAAGATTACACATATAACTGTATATACTTATTTATTATATCGTATATTTTGCATTCCAAAAACTGATTTATTCCTGTTTATTCCTTTGTAATAACAAAATAATTCATTATTCGCTATAATTTAGAATTAAGAAAATTTTGGTTATATCAATCAGAAATATATACAAATTAATGAAATTGCAAGGCTGCGATATAAAATAGTTTCATCATATATGATTAAAAATTATATAGATCTGAAAAAATTATACTAAACTTCAGATTTATTGATATTGATATTAATAAGGTTCAGCAATTAAAAATCAGTTACAGATATTATTTTAATTTATATAGAAATCAATTACATTAAAATGATTTATTAACTTTTGTTAAACATAATTAATGATTTTTATTAGAAATATGTGTGGGTTTTAATAAACTTACTCATTTTTAGATGACTTCACGTTGGAAACTACAGTTTCTTTAACCACATTCGTTGTGACTTAGGGAAGTAATTCCAGTTAATTTTATATAACTAATTCACGTCTCTTAGGAAGCTTGACATATTAAAAGCGTTGGTAGTTGCTTTTACTTGTAATAGAATTTTAATTGGTACGTGGAAAAATTGCAATAAATCATAATATCCGAATAGACATCAATGACAACTGTCGCCCATAGCACTATAATTTCTGTTCAGGAAAATTGCATTTTACACACCTTTTTATCTATTATTTTAATACTAACAAATAGTATATTAAAATTTAAAATCAAGAACAAACTTCAAAATGATTTCACATTATACAAATAACACTCTATTTCTCGAAAGGAACTTTTTGATGAAAATTTATAGATTTATAAAAGTAGAAACTTTGCGGTTTGCAACGCCGTGTTCTGTAGAAGAGAAAATGAAACGGAAACGTATAGTTATGCGATCCAGTTACGATATCGGTGATTATGCTTACGTTAATCGAATTTACAGCAAAAGGTATATCCATTCGTGCATGCGCTTTGCTGCACTCACTTTTGTTAATCGTGTATAATGATCATTATATATTACAATGATACGAACAACAATAATGTAAGTTATTGTTGTATCACTTAATCTTGCGTATACAATTTTTTACCCTAACTTTAAACAAATTGGTTATTTAATTAAATTAATGTATATATTATGAGATGAAAGATAACATATTATATAAATCAAAATGATAATATTTCTTAATTAAAAAATAACATTTGTAATATCTATAAGTAGCAATAAAAAAGTTCAAAATTGAAAAATATTATTCAAAAATTCTTTATTCTCTTAATTAGTGAAAAAAAATAGTTAAAATTTTACCAAATTTCGTAAATTTCTTAGACTATTAGTGACAAATTGATTAATTAATTAATTAATTGTATTAGACACTATGGTAAAAATTATTATATTTTCTTGATAAAGTGTCTAGAATATGCGTACCAGTTTTTTTTAATTTTAATTTAATTTAATTTAATTTTAATTTAATTTTTTTTTAATTTTTTTTAATTTTTTTTTTAATTTAATTTAAATTAATTTTTTTTTAATTTTTTTTAATTTTTTTTTAATTTAATTTTTTTTTTAATTTGTTTTCAATAGTCTAAAAAAGTAGAAAATATATTAAAATGGTATATATTATTTTTCTGCATGTATAGTAAGTCAATCAAACTCTTTTCGAAAATGTGTATTATGAAATACATGACATTTTCACGTAAACGTATTTTGATTGGTCATCCGTTCGAAAACGAAACAAATAAACACATTGCCGCCATCAACAAATTATCGACTCAATCAACGATTGTAATTGCTTATTATACAGAAAAATATGCATGTGGGAAGTGAAAATCGGCGGAAGTTACATTATGCGGTGGAGTTACGCGCGTGTACCGGTTATTCGTGGAATTAGCGACGAGTGTAAAAAAGTAATCGACCCGCTTTCGGTGATTTCCTCGTTTTGCTGCAGAAAATAAACGTGTGGTAGTATATTTGATTTTGATTTTCGATCAAACGTCCATCGGTCCGTTAAATTTCACCCGCTAATGTCATGCTTTGTTAAACTTAATTTAACTAAGATACACGTTCGAATTTATCTAAAAACACCCTCATTGCATCGTAGCCAACGCTTACTCTAGGCTTTCTCATGCGCTGTCACGGATCGTCGCGAATTACACGTTCGAGACTCCTTCAGAACAAATATTAATACTAAAAATGGTTGAACATCATAGTGCAATAGACACGACTAAATATGTACGTTTCCTGTGGAACATGCACAGCGTATATCGGTCGGCAACGAAGACGCGAGAAGAGAAAGTTACCGACCTCGGGCGTTCGCGCTAGTTCTCAACTCGCTGGCGTTATACTCGGTGTTTCGCGATTTTAATATCGCTCGCGCGAACTCAAACTCATTTCTCTGGCTCGCGCATTAATATCAGTCAAATTGTGCCAGCGGATTTTGCGAGTTATCGCACGCGGCACAACCATTCATAAATTTAAGTTACCTAGGTTACGGTTCGCATGTTTCCGCTTTGCAAAAATTTCCCGCAAATACAATCAACCGCGATTTATCGAGATAAATCGCACGTCGCAAAAATAGCTGATTAATTGGCGTCAATTTTTTGCGTACGTTTATATATTCGGGTGGCGATCGCAGTCTAATTAACTGAAATTCTTAAAAGATTCGAGAGTAAGTCCGACTCTAACATTGCGGCTAGATTTTATAACATTACGAGCATGATTTCGCAGCGCTTTATTGAGAGTCACTGCCTCGGCAAGGCTACACAAAAGGTGAATGCATCGGCGCTTCCTACATTTTACGCAATTGATCCGTCGAACGGTTCACACGTATTTTCAATCATGCACACTTGTGCTTGCTCTCGTACCTTAGTAAAAACGCTCGGATAAAAGTACGCCGAGTACATTTTTTTATCATCGCGATCGTATTCAAAATTAATTATACAATTGCATCCAACTCAATCCAATTTACCTCTCGGTATTCAACAAGTTTATAATTAGACGGAAAATAAAAATGATAATCATAATTTTGCATTGTTTTCTAGATCTAAGTTAAACAAATGGTTATATAACGTTTAATCGTCGTGTGTAACAATATTGTTCCCGTAGAACAATGGAAAATATATAGGCAACGAATCAACATTTTTTGTTTCTAATAATTTTTTACATAAATTGTAAGCAATGGTTTATATTATTTCATATATTAATTTTTATCCAAAATTATAACAAACTTGAAACAAATCCAGCCACATTAACCTTTTAAACAAATCGATGTACAATTTTAATTTGCAATGACTTTTTCGTAAATGAATATAAATTTAGTTATAAGTAAATAATGATAAAATAATACAACGTTTATCTCAAAACATTAAACAAATATTTTACTTCTATTTTATATAACTATTACGTTGTTTAGTCGTAAATAAATATGAGCAGAAGAAATTAGTACTTAATAATTCGTATTTAATCAAACAATAATAACAAGGAAATAGGAATCATTGATGTTTATTCGTCATAACTGAATTGCGCGTTTAATTTGAGCGCGGTATTTTACATAACAATTTCGAAATCGCCCGAAAAGGTGAAAAACATTTGACGGTAATGTAAAAGTTGCGTCGCCGAAAATATGCCCTTTGCGTCGCATAAATTCAGTGAAAGCCAAGCGAGCGAGACCTTGACCTTCCTTTAGCCGAATTCCAATAAGTCAGCGAATGCGCCTTTCGTAACGCACGGTGCCGATTAAGGTAACGTTCGAATCGGTGAAAGGTACGGAGCGTGCTTCACCCGTGCAATATGATCGGCCGGAGGCCGCGAAAACGAAAGGATGGTCGAGCGAGCAGACGCGCTCGTCGTCGTCTTTGCCGTCGCGCTCGTTACTTCCGTACTTAGACTTTCTCTATTGTTCAAAATAATAATAACAATGAGGGAGGACGAGCAGTTCGTTGACCTCGCTACCGCGAGAAACACCTCTTTTCCCCTCCCCTGATTTATGACAATTACTCTATTACACGGGTCCAAATTAGATTTCCATTTTGCTGCCTCTATAATGCGAAAATTCGAATATATGTTTCATTAACGCAGCATGCGTAACATTACTCTGGCTATTGATAATTTTTTTTTATCAAGAACGATAATTTGTTTTGTTAGTTCTACGTTATTATTATTTGTTGTATTCTTTTTAACAAAAAGTACATAGTTGCCCGAGTGGAAAAAGAACAATGGCATGAGGCTGGATTCGGACATGAGCCAGCCACAATCAAAACCACTGCCAAACCAACGCCAGCCTGATGCCATTCTAAAAAGTAGGAAAAAATGAAAATAACGTGGAATAGGACTGGCACAAGCCTGGAAACAGCATGGCATAGGGCTGTGTCGCTGACATGAGCCAGCCTCATTCCATGCTGCACTTTTCCACTCGGGTGGATTTTCGCTTGAAAATGTACCATTATTCCAGCATTGGTTTTGACTTGGAATTGAACTATCATATTCGTATTCCAGTACTTGCCAATAATGTATATATACGCAGCAATGGATTGATAGCATGATTATCATTCAGTTAGAGAAAATAATTTAGCACTTTAATTGCACTGTGTAGCAATTAAAGCAAACAAGCCAGAAAATGGATTCGTTTTTTCAACTTGACAAGATTTTGTCGCAGTTTACTAAATCTATATTATATCACAGTCAAGCCGTTTGTCCCACAATCTGATTAATTTTCATTTAGTAACATTACTTGTGAGTGACGGAGCTTGTAATTAAATAAATATTTTAACATTAAATTTCATCGATAAAGATAATATTAATCGTATAAGAAACAAGGATCTTTTTTGGAACTTTCGAAGTTATAATATTAAAACAATTATTTGTGCAATTTTACAATGCTTTCATTTAAGATGTTATCTGTTAGTAACTTTTCCATAAATGCTTCATGAAAGAATTATCTCTCAGTTATTTTAAACCAAAATATTGTCTAGACGTGTAATTAGATTATGAAAACTAATTCTAATCAATTTTCAAAAAAAAAATTTAATAATTTCATAAGATTTAATTTCTAAAGGTTGAAGAATAAAATATATAAATATATGCTGAAAATATAATGCACCAAGAAAAATAATATATTGAATTGCATTATACATGACAGAAATATGTAAGCACATTAGAGAAAACAAAAGATAAATATAGAATAATGTGTTTATCTTGTTTGCATTTCTCTTTTTACATACATTACTTAAAATGTAATTCCAATATGGTATTTGAAATAACTTCACGATATATATATTATTATCCTAGTTTGATTAACGCTATTTTGTATAGATTATCTAGTACCAACAACTAATAGGCATTCGGTTAGTGATAAATTTTAAGTACTAACGATCTCCTCGTTTCGATACTGACCCTACAGGTGGAACTCGTAGATCTCAACGGTTGTTATCAAGAACTATAGAATCGATAATCAAAGACTCCCATTGTGGAAATCCAAAAGTTCCATTTTTGTAGAATGCGGGAACAACACTGAAATGAGTAAAAATTTGGTGCCAACTTACCATTAACCTGATGATCCCTGAGTAGACTGTCACTACGTTTTCAAGGCAAAAAAAACAACAAATATTGCAATTTTTTTTATTTATTGTCCTTGTTTATATATTTTTTGCGTTGAAATTGATTTTAGATAATTTTACATTTAATTTCTGCGAAAGAATAAGAAAAATTTAGCAAAAAAATTTGAAAAATAAGATCTTAACACACATATTTTTTTAATTTAATTTTAATAATTTAATTTTCTCATAAAAAATTGCATATATACTTTTTATTTACAAACAATTAAATTTAATATTAATTAATCTATTTTTAAGAGGATTAAAAATAAAATTTAATATAATATGTTATGCGTGAATTAATTTTTTTTAAATTTAATTAAAGGGAATCTTATTTTTCTTAATATTTAGTTATAATTTTTTAATATTCAAATCACAATTTTGGCATAACACGTCATTCAATATACAACACTTGTCGCAACATTAACAACGTCAGATAATAACATTAACATCATTAACATTCACGTATGTACATCTGTTCATGCACTTCACACCGAACACTTTACAGCTTGATATAGTTAAGTAAATAGTTAACATGAGTCGTTGCACCGTTTATCGCGACGCATGATACGTCTTACAACATTTCCTGCGCCACGCAAATACAAAAAAACTGAGCCATAGAATGTTTCTGTCTAGAGTGAGCCTATCAGGCACATCAAATCCATAAACTGCACAAACTCAATAAATCTACCTAACAACGCGTGACGGCTAATCTTGTCTAAATAATTCATCTGCTGGATTTTTTGTTCACGCACAAAAATGACATGATCAACACGGATAATTGCGATAAATTGTAGTCGGGCAAAAGCATTTAATTGGAAAATAAATTTCAGCATTTTTCACAGAAAACAAATTGTTATCGCATAGTATTAGTTTCAAAATTTTGTCAACGTAAAATTTAATACATCAAATTTGTAAGATTTCTTTATTAGAAATGATAAGAAGATAAAAAGCATGTACTTAGAAAACGTATATACATATGATATCGTAATAAAATAATTTTTACTATTTTTGTTTTAATTTTTTGTATATAATATTATGTCAATATAATTTATTGACATATATTTATATATAAGTTTCTTTACATATAAGTAAATTTTAATAAATCATTAATTATTTTAAAATATTTTTATAACCATTGTAGTGACTAGAGTATTTTTAAATGTTTTCTTAAAAATATTGTATGAGATGTTTAACGCTAATTTATTATATAGATGATACTTTGTAATTATTTGTAAATGATGTAATTAATAAAATAAGAAAATCTTCATAACCTTTATAAATTGCGAAGAAAAGAAAATATAAAAATTAATAAATTAATATCTTTAACGTATAATAAAGAATATTCGAATAAAATATATATTAATTTTAAGTATATTTAAAAATGTTAACTAATTTTTTCAAATATATTAATATTATCATTTAAGGTATATTATAAAAATGGTTTTGTTAAGTCTAAAATTTCAATCTTTGTCTATTTTATTTTACAGATAATCATTTTCGTAAGCGACAGTTTCTAGATATAAAATACAATTGTTTTCTTAAATTTTTCTTTATGACAATGTTTAAGTTTGTAATAAATATTGAATTTTATTGAATTACGTCTCTACACTTGAACTGAGCATTATTGAGCTATTATTCGAACTATTTACATACTTGCATTATTAACATAAATCTGTTCCATCTATTAACGGAATGTATCTAAGTTCCGAAAGTAAACGTAATTAATAGATGTCCAATAATGGCGGTTAGTTGAAATATCTGAAAAATCTCGTGAACTTGACGCCTAACCATGAACGAAAACAACAAACAGAATACCAACCAATCGCAGCAAAGTAATGTGCGCATATTCGAATTTTTGAATATATAAATAGAGTATATCCGGTCCCAACATTGTAATCAGAATAGAGTTTGACTGTGTATCTAAAAAACTGCATTATTTAAGTCCAAAAATATCTATATAGCAATTTCACAATATTTAAATATTTTTGTAGAATATATAATTAATGAACAAAATCAATTAACAAAGAAGCATTATTTAATAGCAATAATAATAAAATAAAAACACAAAAATAAAACTAAAATTAAATCTGAAAATAAATTATATAACAAATCTAAATTATATAACAAAATTTCATTGCAACTTATAT
>JABFPK010000735.1:0-13971 GCA_022817445.1 Habroteleia sp. ZL-2020
ATTTTGGTGTCATTTGATAGCTTTTTTAAAAATATCAAACACGTGTTTCAGCGTTTCTCGATGCAAAGCGTAGTTTCCGAGATATTTGACCGTCCCGGAACTTTTAGGACACCCTGTATAATATATTTGAATGTTAATAATTTGGAACCTTAGATTGTTTGGGATCCGGTACTAAAAAAGTGGACTAATAAGGAAGAGGAAGGTGAAAACAGTTCAGCTCCTTTGGCACCACCACCCAAGGTATCTGACATGAGCTTTAACACAAGCGGTGTCGCAGTACCCCTCCCCACAAGTGCCGCGCCACGACAATCCGTGGGATCAGTTGGCGGAATCGACGATTCGTCAGCATCGAATCAATCGAAAATAGTTTCCAGTAACAACATGTTTAAGCTTCAAAAAAGCCGGAGCATGCGTGCCAATTATATTGATGTCATGAATCCAAACGTGACCAAAAATTCAACGCGACCTGCGCCAATGGCATCGCCACCTATGATGCCTATTGCAGCTTCGTCGCCGCAAATGTTTATACCTGCACCTGGTAATTCAAAAATGAATTTTTAAAAATTAAGAAATAATAATCAATAATAAATAAGAATTAAATTAAACATTATATGAAAAATTATTTATTAAAACATATAATTATTTATTAATTTTTAATTTTTTTTTTTAATTTTGTAGACTTTTTACGTATTGTTTTTAACATAACGTTCATACTTGATTTCAGTTAATGATCCAAATGCACCAATTGATTTCTTAACACCTGCGCCATCTACTATTCCACCTGCAGTTGATTCTACATCCCAAGGGGTGAGTTAGTTGATTTCAGTCCACATTCGCAATTTCCGTTGTTTTGAAATGTACTTGTGTATTATATTCGAATACACTCTATATGTCTTTCATTTGACGGAAATTCAATATTGTTTAAAGGTACGAAGGGCTAAAACAGAGATGCATCAAACAATTTCTTTAATTTAAATTTTAAAGATAAATAATCCTGATTTTATCCTGTTATTAAATTTATATTTTATATTTTTGTTAATATTTAAAACAGGTATATATTAAAACTGAAATTAATTGTATTTTGCAAAGTTTTAATTGCATTTTAATGTATATTAATCGGCATTTTATATTCAATATTTATTATTTATTAATATTTCTATAAACAATAAATATTAACCCAATTTACAAGTATTTAACATGTTTCAAATTTTATATTACTTGATTAATAAACAAAAAATTGTATACAAATTATAAACTAGATTATAAACTATACAAAGTATAAACTAGATTAAAATTAGAATTAGAAAATTGGCAATATAAATTGTTTTATTTTTATAAAGTATTAAATATTTAATGAATTACATCTCTGTTTTGTCCATCGTTTGGTATGTGGCTTGATTAGTTCACACACTATTAATTTCTTGTTTTCCAATTCTATGTCACATGAAAAATACACTTTAGAAAATATCAAACTATAACCTTGTCTGTCAAACTATAACATATAATGCACAAATAAAATATTTTAAGCATGAACTTCATTAACATTTTATTTACAAATGAATTAATATACTCGTGTACATATCTATGTTCATGTATAATAAATAAGAAATATTAATTAATAATAATAAATAACACGAAAACTAAAGAATAATGTAAAAAATAAATATAACATATTTATATTAATAAAAAATTAGTTTAATTATAATTTGACAAACAAGAACGTGCTCAGTTTTCCAAAATTTCATTGCTGAGTTTGAGTAATCCTGAAACAATTTGGATTACAATAATTTAATTCTCAGCATTACAAATCATGCTAAACAGCTCTCGAATTTGTCTCAAATAATTTTGTTTCTTGCATGTGTTGCATTCCTGTATTTAAAGCAAGTTTTCTAGAATAATGTTCAACTTTATGATATATGGAGATAAAAAAGGATGTTGTATTGAATATTTATATTAAAGAATTTTATTTTAACCCACCTTCGTTTTCATGTTTCCCATTTGACAAGCAGTCGGAGACGCCGAATGACATAGCCAAGTAACGATTCTTGCCAATAGTAAGGAAACATTTATATAATTATGATCATCCATTGTATCACGTTCATCGCTGTTGGTTTTCAAATTCCCTTTGTAAAATTGTAGAACTTGTTAATTAATTTTGCTTTATTAAATTTGTTTTATTGTAAACAAATAAGTTTTGGAAAGAATTAATAACTTAAACAAATTATCAATTAACTTTTAATAATTGAAGATGTATAAAATTAAGTAAATTATTGTTACATTTTATTAATAAATAAAATCAATTATTATCTATTATTTAATATTATTACATTTTATTGGTATAATTTAAATAGTAATTGAATTGGTTCTTGAACAATTTATTGAAAAATTCCAAAATTTTTTGTAAACAATACTTATGCAGATTTTTAGTTGAACATTTTTTGGTGATTCAAAAACTCTATTTGCATGATTCTTTGGTGGTTGATAATACTAACTTTATAAGTATTATTTTTTAACTGGTTTCCTTTGTGGTGTGTATTCTTTGTATATATATAATTATTTCAATATTTATGGTTATGTTACTTAAAATGTACAATAGTTGCATTGTATTATCAAGTCGTTTTACCTAGAATTCATTAGAGGTGTCTGTTGTCTGTATAATGTTTGTTGTAATAAATTATGATTAAATGTTTTATTCATATGAGGATTTATTAAACATATTATTGTATATAAAGAAGTATGTATTGCAATGAATTTATTAATAAAATACTAAAACAACATTAATATCATGTTAATCGTATTATAATAGACTGGTTTCATTATTAAATATCTGATTAATATGAATAACAAAATTCATGCATGTTAAATTGATTACATTGATAAAAATTAATTGAAATTTTTCCTATAAATTATGAGAATTTGAGCTCAGGACAGTTATAAGAAATAATTACATTATTTATAAGATAATATGCCAGAATTGTAGCATTTGACGAATATTTGTAGTTATTTTCATAATAATTTTCTTCTGAATCCAAATAACCATAATTTAGAGTAATATCAATCATTTTTCTGCCATATTGTGTCAAATTATTAATTTTGTTTTTGTAAAATTTATATGGTTTCTTTAATTTATGTGTTATTCTTTTATCTTTTAAATTTGAACATATTTGATAATCCAATTTTATCTTATCATTTTATTTTACTAAAAATTGCAATTTTGTTGATCATTATATTATTCTTATTTAGTAACATTTTGATAATTAACACGTGTTTCATTTTACAAATTACACGTTCTTTTAATGTTTACCGAAGAGAATATTTGTACACTTTATAAACCACTTTGTTATTCATTTATTCACCTTTGTGTTCAGCTTTATTTTTTGACACAAATGTTATGTTGTATATGGCACATAGATCTCTCGGTGGAGCTCAACCAGCTCACTTTCACGAGAGGTGCAGAGCTACACAATGAGGGATCCGCGGCAATTTCATCGGGACAAGGTAAACATTCGCACTCAAAATCATATTTCCATTTATTTGTTCACAATTCATACATCCATTGCTCCATCTGAAAAATCATGAACTTTACAAGTACATAATACATATTATTGTATTACTTGCTATTAAATATTATTTTATATTTAATAATATAAAATAATTGTATCAGAAACATTACAAATTTATTGTTATATTTTATTTGAGAAACTATTTCTAATTATGTTATTTAATGTTCATTCACAACATACGTCAACCCAACTAATAATTTAAAAACAAAATTGGAAAAAAGTGCATAACCTATTTTGATTGATTGCTAAATAATTTTTAAAATTTAATCTATAATTTTAAATTAAAAATAAATAATTAGAATTAAACATTAATTAATATCAATATTAAAATTAAATTGTTAACTAAATAATAAATTTAACAATGAATAATATGTTTCTAATGTTCTTCCAATGTTGGTGATTTTTTACTTATTGCTTTCATTCTTATGCACTTTATATTGTTTCTTATCGACAATGCAGGAGTATAAATATTCAATAGTAACATTACTAGCTTAATTTATAAATTAAAAATGTAGTACAATTGTGTCTGGTATGTAAGTAAATTTGTTATTCATATGCTAGGTTTTTCTACATATAAAACGCTTTTTAATTAAATCCAATTTATTCTCTAACTTATTGAGCTCTTATTAATGTAATTTATTCGTTTTTCACATTCAAGTGATTTACAATGCAAAATGAACGGTTTATGAAACTCAAATTGTGAAGTATGTAATAATGATTTACAAAATTTTCAAATTAAATCAGTAAACTTCTTAATTCTCCAGTAAAAGATTCGAAAACAGTTCGTAACGAACTATTAGTCATTTGTAAGTTATATGATTTTTGAAAATATACAAATTATATTGTTATTAAATACAAAATATTTAGAAATAACAATACTCCATCAACTAGCAAATATTCAAATCTCTTTGTCATTTATATGTAGGAAAGCAGTCTTTATTTAAAATAATAAGGTATTACGTTCAAAACAACTATTATTTTATTTTTTTTATTATCTCTCGTCTTCTGATGGTATATTGACTAAGCTATAAGTTTTAATATTTTTACCTTGCACGTGAATGGTGTTCTGGGCAGCAGTAAATTCACCAATTATACCAATTTATCTTTTATTTGCAGGCTCCTGTAACGATGCAGAAAGGTGTTCCACAGAATATGTATCCTCTGCGATGAACTTTTGAATTCAGCAGTGAATTTGACCATGGCGAAGTTGAGCAATGAAGTGAAATAGAAAATAAAAACAAAACATACTAATAAAGGATTATTAACTTAAGAAGCATTTCGAGGGTTTCGTAGATAACATTAGGCAGAAAAGGAGCTTGCTTTTCATTTGCGTTCTGTCGTTTGGTTTGCCAAAGGAATATTCAAACCGAGAGAGAGAGAGAGAGCAATCTCAATTTACATAGATTATATCTGAAAGTCTGATTTTGTACGTAAGCTCCTGTTCATTTTTCTACGAGTGATATCTTCTGAGCCCGAAAACGACTTTGTTCCATGGTTCTATAATCAGTTATTAATAGATTTCTTCATAAAAAAATATGCGACCTTCAATATGAAATGAAAAAGAATATTAACGTAGATGGTATTTGGTGGATAAACACTGTTGTTCAAAACTTTTCGAATCATAATTTTGTTGTTATGTACAAATTATCGTGGCTTATTGTAATTCCAACGTCACACTGTTTTGCTCGTTGATACTTATCCAATCCAGGGGGACATAGGAATAAACTTAAATTAAGACCTACAATTTTCTAGCATTAAGACAGTAACGGTTCTAAAAAGTGTGAGCGCTAGATGTCACCCTCTCACCCAGAACACAGACAAGAATTTTGGACTGCGTGACATTCCGCGGACGGCGCGCCAAGTTAGCACACGACGCTCGAATTATGTTTCCTTTTGTAATCGTTTTGTAAACCGATTTTCTACATTCGTACGCTGGATTCGGTCATAGTATGCCACCTTGCGTCGCCGATCGCGCGCACTGCTTCTGTGCAACTAATTCTATAAAAATCAAGTGAAATTATATAAGGCGGAAGAGCATGAAATAATTTGTTATCGCTTTAGACCCCTTTTTGTACCAGATGCAGTTCGCAAATCAAAAAATATAGTAAAAATAAATTAAAGGGATAAGGAAGAAAAAAGTATGCGTTAAAAGTAAGAGAAAGAGAATGGATTCTGAGATTCAATGTTTAGTTAGGTATAGATATTTTTGACAATTAATGATAATTATTGTAAATAAGAATCGAGATGCTTAATTACGTTATTTCGCTCATTTCTTCTCCAGAATAAACCGTCTTCGTTATCATGCGTTCGATTTATGTCCGATTATTATTTATAGCTGGCTAGAGAAGATACTATGCGAACTCATCAAAGGGACAAGAGAAATTTCTGGATCGTTTTGTGTATTTATATATATATCGCAGTTATACATTCCTGGTCATCGTTCAGTTGAGCACGTTCCGTTCCCCGAACTCCGATTAACTCACTTTTCTTAACTTTTCCACTAATAAAAAATAAATCGTTTTCCCCGTAGTTCCTTAACGAATGGACTGCTCAGATTTTTAATCAATGTAGTTTGTAGACTGTTTGTTCAAATTTTCGTTATTTACTTGTTTCTTTATTTTCGTTTGGAATCATAAACTATAAAAGTTAACCAATAGAGATTTGATCCCGACTCGCGTAGTTTTGCAAATGTAATTCGAAGTCCGACCGTCGAATTTGACGGCTCCGCTTTTAGATTCATATAAAGCGATTTCATACGTGCAATTTTCAAATAAAATTTCGCCGATTGTATATTATTAAATTTAGTTTCAACAATAGTTTCATTGTAATGCTGTAAAATTTAAGGTATAAAGGTATTCGAGGCATCTTCTAGAATAACATTCAGATTTATTGTTAACAAATACACGTTTGAGAATTATATTCTGAATTTTGCATAAAAACTTTTGTTTTTTAAATCAATCTTCAACAAATTATTTTTGTTGAACAAATAAATTGTTAAATCATTTAGACATGCACATTTTAATTCAATCAACGAATCTATGTTATCTGATAAATTTAGATGTCCTGATATTACATTAATTTCAATTCCATTGCAATTGACGAATGTAATTTGACACAATGATATTTCTTATATTAGAAATAATAATAATTGTTATTATTATGAAACTCATAAATAAAAGTTTGCAATTTGTAAGACGTTAAAGGAATCAGTGCTGAAAAAAAGACAAAAATTCTAATCGTGGTCAAAAATTATTTATTGCTTTTAAACGACATGACATCGGATGCCTCTTGCCGATGAAATAAATTATTTTAAACGATGCGATAAAGTAAGGAAATCTTCGAGAAAGACGACCCAGAGGAAAGTCGATCTGAATGTCAGCCACTTCCGCCCACGAATACTTCCATTCTCTCGTTTACTTCTATGAAACCATTTGTATCCTTCGACGTTTAATAAGATAACAGATAGCAATGTCGTGGCTGCGCTTAGAATTACCGATGAACGAAGGGGTAGGAAGGAATTTTAAATAGAAAGCCGACTATTTGTGTGATTAGTATTCGCAGAGTACATGTACATAAGGTCGAACGAACTCCAGCTAGATGAAAATTAAAGGCGAGGCTTCGACAGGGCGGAGCGTATTTTGGGAACGGCGTTAAAGATGAACAAATGTGTATTAACTGACGATGTACGTTACGTATGTGTATAGAATGATTTATATAAAAGCCACGTGATTTTAAGTATCGAATTGTAACATATTATGAACATTGCGTATACATATATATATAGAAGTATACATGTATATGTATGTATAATTAATTATATACATATATATGTATATATATCTCAGTTATATGGTTTGTGAATTCAAGTTAACATAAATCATTGGGAAAAGAGGATTATATGTATGCATATTTTAAACTTTTTATCCGACTCCGTTTCATTGTTTCTCCGGATGACATATTTTATTGTTAATTCTATATATTAATTTCTCTTCAACCATATGTCATTTTGCAGATATATATCTGAAATATATAATTAATTTTGAAATGAATTGCAATTATTTTTGTTTTTCCCTGATAACGAAATTTGAAGATGTCATATATTAGATTAGTTTCTTTTTAAGTTTTTTATGTTATATTTCATCCCTTCATAATGCCACATTGCGCTTACATTGAAAAAACTTGATTGAGAGAGTTTAAGAAATCAAAGGATAATAAATTGATTATCTCGTTTGTTCTGAGATTTTTCTAGTAATTGATTGATGTTTAGTCAATTTTTTATAGAAATTTTGTTTGAGCAGAAAAAAGAAATAAAATGATAATTGCAAGGAAATTCATTTCAATCAAGCATTGCAGCATTTTAATTTATTTTATGAGCACTTTTTCCATAAAAAGATCGTAAATTATTTTTAATGATAAAACATTAATAATGACATAATTTTAAATTAATGCACTAATACAAATTATAAATATTCTAACAAGTTTATAAACACTTATAAAATTACATCAATAATTTCTTTTCATAATGAACACTTAACGCAAACAGTTAATTAAATTTTACTACTTTGTTTTTGTAAGAAATAAAAATGTCTCCTCTTTGACTGAGATTTTACTATTCAGGATTTAAATACACCGAAAACGAAAATAATTAAACGTACGTATTCATTTAGAATTTAATAATATATATTTTTCTATGTTACGCGAGTGTAAGTAAATCCAAACAGCAAAGCTTTGCGTTATATATAAATTTCGATAACTATATTTATTCGAAAATTTTGCAATAACCATATTTCCAAAATATTAGCCTTTTACAATTAACTTCCTAGAGCATTTGTATTCTATGCAAATGCATAACAAGAACGTTGTTTTTTTATACAAAACTGAAATTTATACCATCCTGCATATTCCTAATATGGTTTTAAATTTTTTTTTACACTTTACTACATGCCAAAATTATAAAACTTGTTTTAATAACTTTTTGAAACATAAATAATACAAAGCTATTTCGAAATTCATTTGTCCGCGTCCCCAGGAGTATTACTAGTTGTTTCGTCTTCGTCTAGGGCAACCTTATTTTTCACTTCCTTCTTCTGCTTTCCCTTGGAGCTCTGAGTAAAAAGATTTCTAGATACATTTGGACCAAAAACGAAATTTTTCTCGAACTTCTTGGCCCAGTTATCTTCAGAACTTTCCTCAATCTCGTTGTTAATTTTACAAGTATCCGAAGAAACTTCTTTATTATGATTTTTACTATATGGGTTAAGGTATAAGAGAGTCAATTTTGATTCGTTTTGACCTTCGTTGGATCCTAGTGATTCGACTTCATTATCCTCATTGGGCTATAACAATTATAACTGTTTAGAAATTTCAAGTAAATAAACTACTATTAAAATAGTAATTTAGTATATTTATAATAAAACATAAATATTAGTATTGTGTTTAAATATATTTTTAATATAGTCTTAATAATTTATCTTATTTTAAAATAGTAATAAGTTAACTTTGGATACTTTAGATTGTTCTCCATTCTCCATCACAGAATTCTTTATTTGATCTGTTGCGTGCAAGTTTAACGAGTTGGTCAATTGAGAATCTTTATTTCGATTAAATTCGCCACTTATTTCAGCTGATATTGTTTTGGAACAAGATTGACTTTGGGACAAATTTGGAGTAGACTTCCACACTAAACAAGAGTCTAAAGAATGTTTGGAGCATAAAATATTTGACGAATTGGGTTCATCCATGAGGCTGTCTTGGTTCATCGACGCAAAACTGTCTGGATCATCAATTTGAATACTATCATCGGATGAATGAGGACAATCCTGTATGTGGACATCCGAGCTGCTTGTGTCGTTCGTCTAGAATGATTAATGTATACATAAGAAGAACATATTCCATGTTTATTACAATTATACAAGAAAAATTGGAACCAATGTTTTTTCTAGTGCTTTTTGTACCATAATAATTAAGTTATAAAAACTCAGTTATATGTACTTTGTCAGCACTATCGTTCATATCGTCTTCTTCTAAATTTATGATAATACAAGTCCCATTATCATTATCCTGGTCAGCACTTTTCGTATTAAATTTTTGATATTTTTTCTTGGGAGGATCATTTCTCGAAATTGTGTCCCCTTTTTCATCGTCAAAACAGACCGTCATGCTTCTCTTTCTGCACGATCTAGAAATCAATCGATATAAGAACGAAAAAAAATATGCACTCGTTGTCATGAACATATATATACCTGAGATCATAAAGATCTTGCGATATAATTTGGTGACCTAGTGTACTTGGACTAGGAATTTTCGAGAGGTTGTCATCAAACGTGACATATTTTCGAAAACTGATCCCAGACTTAGAGGCATGCCAAAAGTCCGGATTCGAGTACTCAAAAAAGTGGTCGTCGGTTCGGAAGGTTGTCTTTTGAAAGCTCGACATTATCAGCTCCCTCGGGATACTTCTCCAGGACAGTAGCAGAGTCTGCCTGATACGATCCCAGCTCCATTTCATTAATTCTCCTTTTTCTATTTCCTTGGCATATTCTTGCCTGTGGATAACATCACGTTAAATTTACTACAATAGTAATATTTTATATATGAAGATCGACTTTGTTGAAATTTTTTGAATGAACTATAAATAAGAGTATAAGTAAGAGTATTGTATCATTTCAAGGATGAGTGAGAGGGAAATTTAGGATATAAAAATTTTTAAATATTCCTTCCTTTGAATATATGCAATTGAAATTATTAATTTTTTAAATATGAATTTTCACCTACTAAGAGAACAGAAATTATACTAACATACATAAATTTTATTTATGCATTATTCATTAATAAAATTTTTGTATTATTTATTTTATTATTCAACTAAAATAATTCTATCAAATATAATGTTTTAAATGCATCTTACTAGCAGTGAATATTACTATATTATTACTGCAATATTATAGTAATATTTCTTAAATACACTCGCGGAAAAAAGACGCACCACTTCAAAAAGCACCAAAAATACCGAATATTTGAAGTAATGTATTTTGGTTGAATATGATCCAAATTGGATGATATTTTGAACTTTGAAGAGCTGGAAGTTTTCTCTTTACGGTCATATAAGTTATCGTGATTCAAAATCCCTTCCGTCCCCGTCATCCCCCGAAGAAAAGTAATGTCAAAAGTGTAAAAAATTTTGATGACATTTGTGATCGTTTTTGGCATTTGGACAGCAAAATTAGCGTCTATCAATAGGTATCAAAGAAAAGTGCCATTACAGTTTACAAATTTGTATTGTAACTTTTGAAATTTGATAAATGATTTTGAATTTTTTACCGACGACATTAGTTTTAACCGATATGCACTACAAGGGGCTAATAAATTTCAAAAATGTATAACTTCACGTCAAGAAATCCTAGCCACTTGACTTTTTTTATAATTTGAAGGAAAATGAATGAACTTTATTTTCCTTATCCAATTAAAGCAAACAAATTTTTTTACTTCTGTACAAGCGCAAAGTATGCGCAAAGTTGAACATTATTTACACTTTTGACTTCACTTTTTCTTCGGAGTTGGCGGGGTGGAAAGGATTTTGAATCACGATAATTTATAGAACCGTAAAGAGAAAACTTCCAGCTATTTAGAACTCAAAGTATCATCCAATTTGGATCATATTCAACCAAAATATAACACCTCAAAAATTCGGTATTTTTGGTGCATTTTAAAGTGGTACGTTTTTTTCCGCGAGTGTATTTATACAACATTATTGTAATATTGAATATTATATATGACTATTAATGTAGCATTGCAGTAACATAGAATGTCCGCAATTATTAAATACTGTTTTAATATTATAGTATTACAGTAATATTCATAGTAAATAAAATTCATGATAAATTTTCCTATATTTGAGAATTGATCTCAAGCCTCTAAAAAGTGGAAGTCTGACTTTTTACCTCCGAGCCACTATGTCATTTATGAATATTAATAATTATTCAGTATTACCAATTATTATTGATCGACTTATCTTATGAAACAATGGACATTCAAATTTTACCGAAATATTGCAATAATATTCGTGTGAATATTATTATAAGATTACTTTAATATTGCAATAATATTCGTGTGAATATTATTATAAGATTACTTTAATATTGTATAATATTCATTGACTATGTGTTTTATGTGACTTGTACCTGTAATTCATTTTAAAATAATGAAAGAGTTCGCGTCGCATCGGGCACAGCTTCGTCGGAAAGCCTTTGGGGAAGAAAACGAAATTGATATTGCTGAGCCGAGAATCGCGAGAGATGCGGATTCTTCTTCTGTGAATCAGCAATAATACTTCGCGATTTTCCTGAACCAAGCGCTTATTAAATTTTGCGAGCCATCGAGCAAATGTTTCATCACTTATTTCAGAATTCTCGTTATAACAATACATGTATTCCATATTTTCCTCAGTATCTTCATTCCTTTTTAACAAATTAAGAACATAAATTATTTAAATAAGTTATTATTTTATATATAGACTCATTATTTCATTAAAAATTATTATAACATAATTTTCACAAAATAAAATTTTATTATGCAAGCATTTTAACTATACGTTAAATAATGAAAAATGCAAATATTTGTTAAATCTGAATCAAGGTTGATTGAATGGTTATTTCCAATCATAATAATAAAGATTTTACAATACTTTAAAAATTTAAATATGTTTAATTTTGACTCAAGAACAAATATTATAATATCCAGAATTTTGATAAACAATCCTCATAAAGGAAAACAAATATTATAATTACAATGTATTTAAAGGAAGTGAGGAACAATTACTTATATGGTCCGGAAATTAATAACGGAAGTTTTTCCTTTCCACTAGAATTACAGCAAAAACAAATAGTAATTTTGTCTACTTTAGGTTTGTCACTGTGAGAAATGTATGCTGTCAGAGATTGCACATGTTTTGGCAATACATTTGGCAACATAATGAGCTCGTCTACGCAGAAAAAATCCTTGTGTTTGTACTTGGTAAAAACTTTCCTTAGTAAGTCTATCCATTTTCGATAATCATCAAAAATTGGACCATCACAACTAGTTAGTGTCGGAGAAAAACCATATGATTTGAGAAAGTTTGTGATCCACAGCTTCGAACATTTAAATCCTGATTATAAACGACTAATCTTAATTAATTACAGTTATAAACTAATATAATTATATCCAATTCAATAAATACATATAATTTTAAGTATCTATAATTAAATATTAATAAAATTGAATTGATTTAATTATAACTGAAGAATTGTAATTTCGACATATTGGTTTTAATTTTAAATATGTTACCCTAATTGATATAAAACATTATTAATAATAAAAAATGCTCTATCAATAATGATTACTTTAAAGAGAATTTAGAAGACATAATTCTTTTATAATATTTGTATAAATTATTTAATATTTTCTTATTTTTGTATGCAGAGTTTATAATTTTTAATTGAATACTTTATATATATACTAATATATTATATATAATAATAATAAATCAGTAATAGGCAATTTCTAATACTTTAATATTTCACAAAATAAAATTTACACACAAAAACTGTAATCCAACATTTAATACCAACTATGAAATTAAAATTGATAATAAATATTGAATAAATGATACATTACATTTTAGTTGAAGGAGATTAATTAAAAACGTAATATTTTTTAATCTAATACGACCAAAAGTAAAGCAAAAACGAATTGACTTTTGACATGAACAGAGAAGTGTCACCAATTAATCCAAAATCCTCTCTCAACTGCAGCGCTTTCTCCCTCAAAGCATCTCTGCTAAGGGGACTGTTGGTGGCATGCTTTTCACAGATCCACGTGAGCAGTTCCTGCCTCACCCTTTTCATCGTGTTCTTTGGTGATCGGGGCTTACTCCAACTTTGCTTCGTTGACATTTCTCTTTCTGGTTTCAACGACTCCAAGTTAATTACTATAAAGGAGTCCCCAGTCACGAACACAGATTGCTCACTTTGTGGCCACTAGATTAACGTCAGATTTCAATCTGTCAAAATTCACGATCCGTCTTTGTCTTCTGCCATTCGATTTTTACATTATTATACATTTTAATCAATGATATTACGACGATTTGATTAATTAATACAAATATAAAAGTAAAAAAAATCAAATCCCTTTTGCCAAATGCTTATGTCTTGATTTCTGAAGTGTCATAATTTTGAATTGATTGATTTGACAATTATTTCAATATCGATGTTAGCATTGTTATTTATTGCTATATTAATGCTCGAATGGTATGCATTGGTTCGATATGTAATTTTGAAATTGAACGGATCAAGAAAGATAAAAATCATGTTATATTATTTTTTTGGGGTATGTATGGATGAGAGAGGGTTAGGATTAGATTGGATGAATG
>JABFPK010000736.1:0-13953 GCA_022817445.1 Habroteleia sp. ZL-2020
GAGCACAGCATTGTCACTGTCATGTCATATCGAAATAAATACAGGAAAAACGGGAAGTTGATAAATATTGACAGAAAGTCGAAAAACGTTGGTATTTAACATGGAAAACGCGAAAGTATTCATATGAAATATTTATTTATTGTGAATATACGGACTTTTCAACCAATTTTATGTATAAAGTATTATATGAATATAGTAATATAAAAATAAAATAGAAATAAAATTAAAATATATATTCGCAGTATTCTGTAATATAAAATATAAATATAATTATTCAAATGTAAATATACGAAATTTAATAAT
Organism: Habroteleia sp. ZL-2020; assembly: GCA_022817445.1. Classification (NCBI taxonomy): domain Eukaryota; kingdom Metazoa; phylum Arthropoda; class Insecta; order Hymenoptera; family Scelionidae; genus Habroteleia; species Habroteleia sp. ZL-2020. The sequence goes on from JABFPK010000736.1 coordinate 304, forward strand.
TCTTGCAAGTTCACACTTGTTAAGACTCAATATATCAATTTCACAGTTATTAATTAATTTATATAATCTGGTTATAGGATTGTTATACATTTATTTTTTATATTGAAATTTAATATGACTATTTAATAATGTAAAATATTAATTTTATTTATATTATAAATGAATGAAATAATTAAATGAAACAAATTACTTTTTTTCACATTTTATTTATATATTTTCTTATACTTACTTTATAAAATCTAAGAAAACTAACAAACAAATAATTAAGACGCAGAAATATTTTTATGTTAAACTATGAAAAGAACTCAAAAATGTCTTTCCTTTAATTATTTAATACATTTCAAAATCTTTTTGCATGCCAATTGGTTTTCTTGTAAAAGGAAGAAAGAAATTAAAAGAAAACCAATTCATATGCAAAGGGTTTTTGTCGTTGGTTTGGATAGACCTGAAAATTAGACAGGGCGGGGCAGGGGAGACTTGCTCTTAGGTTTACTAAAAAAGAGTTATAAATGAAAAAATCAAAGAATACTAAAATGTAATTATATTTAGAAATACATTTGTTATTTAAAATTTCTAAAACTTGCAATTCTGTTATTTTTTGTTATAAAACTTATCAAAATTTGCATGCATACATTAATCCTATATCTTAGTTAAAAGAAATACAGGTCATGGACGTATCATTTCTTTCGCTTTTCTAACACTTAAGGTATTATTAGCAACTAATTACTAGATAATTATCATGAATTAATTCCCTGTGTAAATGGACACGGAAATATTTTCGGGTAAACAGGATTATGAGACGAATTTAATGCTTGCACGAAAAAATTGTCTCGTGTACACGGGATTTCAACCCTGAAATTTTATCATGTATACGGCAATATCCTCTGTGTACGTGTACATGGAAGTGTGGCTAATTACTTCCTAATATTTAATTCAAATATAAAATATGTTTGTTAACTTCCCGTATTTATTTTGGTATCAAATGAAGAGACAACGCTGAACTCCGGTTTTTATAGACTTCCAGTGCAAATACACTTCTATATTTTTATTGCAGTATAATGGCCATCCCTATATCCTATATCATCTCATTCCAGTTTTAATTATGATTCAAAATAAAATTTTTAATACTTTTTTATTACATTATTTTATATTTTTGTTTATATGAATTAAACTATATTGTTTATAATAATATCACAAATATTGTTTATCAATTATTTATTATTTTTATATTTTGAACAGTAATATATTAATATTTATGATATACGAAAAGACTTAGTTATCTATTTAAATATCAATCAAAATGTATTAAATATAAAATATAAATAAATCAAGAAATATTATTAATTACTTTCACTAGTTAGACATTTGATTTGCAAATTTATGTATATATATATCTGTTTATTTTTATACTTATTAATGAATTTGAAACTTATGTTACAGATATAAAATGCTGTACGAATTGAAATGTTAAATCAAAAAGTAAAATTTATATGTACAGTTAATGCTTCAAGACGAGAGACTTTTTATTATATAATTAATAAATATAATCTTTAGAACGTTATTAGAAGTCAATATTTCATATATTACGCAAAATGTCACAAGTGGACGCAATTTTGGCACCATTACTCAATAATCAAAATGGTGCTATAGCTGATGACAACCATAATTTGACACCTGCTATTGGACCTACATTAAACAATAACAATGCAAACAGAGCAAGAAATAATAACAATAATAACAATAATAATAATCAAAATCCTCTATTTAATATGCGGGATAGATTATTCCATGCATTATTTGTAAAAGCAGCTTTACTTTATGCAAGATCAGTTCCAAGACCCCTGAGAAGATTTTTAGAATTTATTGTTCTACTTAAGGTGAGATTATACTGAAATTTTAATGTTATGATTTTTTTACAATCATATTTTTAATTATTTTGTATACATGATTTAATGATCAATTATGTATAAAAATTTAATTTTTCATTAAAAAAAGTAGAAAGACTATCCGATTTTATATTAATCATAATTATTAAATTATTAAATTTTAGAAACTTTAAACTTTTAGAGATAAATTGGTAGTTCTGATATAGTTAAGGAATGAAAGTTTAAAGTTCTTACAAGATAACTAAAACAATAAATTATATTCCTAAAATGCAAATATAAAAAACTGTATACTTGAAACAATCCAGAAACTAAAATGTTTAAAGTGGGTAATAATTTAATCGTATACTAAAAATTGATATTGTAAAATATGAATAATTATAGATTTATAGAAAAATAGATATTACTCACTCAAAATATTTAAAATGTTCTTGATGCACATATTTTTTGTTATGCTTTAGAATATGTAAGGTTTGAACTAACGTCTAAAATGTTCTTAGTTAATAAATAAATAACATAATAATGGTACAAAAAGCAAACTTTTACAAACCCTTCTTGTGGGCTAATATAATTATTTTGAATAAAAGACTTGCATTATAATCATGAAATGATATATTTCTCTCATTTCTATTCTCATTGTGTTAATATATTAATTTTATTTATAGGCTATTACAGCATTTTTTGTGCTTGCTTATATTCATATAGTATTTTCTCGAGCACCGACTAATTGCTTAGAACATGTTCGGGATGAATGGCCTCGAGATGGTATACTTAGAGTAGAGATCATACGAAATGCGGGGGATGATTATAATATAGAAAAAAGTTATGCTAAGGAAGAGAAATTAAGACAAGGCAAAGCTGAAGATATAAACAGTGTTCTAGGATTACTCGCTAGAGACGGGTAATTTTAAAATAATTGATAATTTTTCTTTTCAACAATTAATAAATGCATTCTCGATTAATTAATATTGATTAATACTAAGAAATAAATTAATTATGTTCTAGTTTTATTAATATTGAACCCTCAGCTGTTGATGTTGATCAAGAAAATGTAGTAACAAGTCAAACTGAACATGAAAATTATACAGTAATTGGAAAAGATGGAAAAATGAAAACATTAACATCAGATCATACTGTTATTCAAAACTTTAGTATGACTAATGTGACAAGTCCTGTTTTACCTACGAAAATATGGAACGAGATGAACACTGACAGTGCCATTGTGAGTATATATTATTATTTTGATTTTTATTTATTTGATTGAAATTAATTGATTGATTGATTTAAGTGTAAATTAATATAATACAAGCATATTTTTTGTATTTTAGTCATCAAAACAATCTGATTCACCACTAGATACTCCAAGAAATGTTATTGTTGAAAATGATGAAAATCGTTCAACTCACGACGACATTGAACCACCTTCAAAAGAACAGGTTGCAGAATATATCCATGAAAAGAATGCATTAAGACCTGGTAATTATTATCTGATAATATTTCTTTAAATACAAATTTGTAGAAAAAAATAAGTATTATACTTACTGAGAACGTATGTACAATTATTATGATTTAATATCATAAATGATACAGTTTTTAATATTTTTTAAATCTATTTATAAAAAATACTAATATAGAATTATAATAATTAAGTGAATTATTACTTTTAGGCCTGAAAAAAGGTCAAGGTTTATTAGATTTTATCAGACCAAGTGAGTGTAACTAAGAAATAAACATTATACCTTTTATATTTTATTGTATTACACTCAAACACTATTATATAACATATTTATACACGTACAATTTTTTCTGTTTGATTTGTGTACAGATGAATATGTGATGCACTCTTATGCTTGGACAATGCCAAATATATAATAATATTTAATATTAAATAATATCATGTTTCATTTTTATCGGATTATCTAATTATATTATTAATATCAGATTGTATAAATTTTATATTTTCATTTAATTGAATATATACATTAATCAAGTTAAAATTAATACATGATTACTCATTTTAAAATATAATAATAATAATAATTGAAAATTATTTTTATATAAAGAAAAATAAATATACAAATATTCAGTAATTTCATTATACTCAATGTAAAATTTTTAAAAAATATATTATAAAAATATTTGTCCAACTCACTATTTAATTTAAACAATTTAATTTTTAATAAAGCAATCTTTGTACAAGCATTATTCTGCTGAGAAAATATATTAATCATTTCAAAAGAGAAATTAATGGATATTAATACATATATTTATAATGCATAAAATATGAAATATTACGAGGATATGAAAAATCATTTTCTTCTCCCTCAAAAAACGAAAGTATTATTACTTTACTATGTATATATATATGTATTGTTTTAAATGTGTATGATTTCCCTGAGATTACCATTTTAATTTACTGTTTGAAGGTTTTAAGTTCTAGGCAATATATAACGTTGATTATCTCCTAATTTTTTGAAAACAGAAATTTTATTTTTTGCATGCACTAATATGCATATATTAATATACTACTAATAACTGCATAATATTAATATCATATACACTATAGGAGAGAAACTGTTACCCATGTAAAAATTTATATATAGGACATATATGTTCATTTTTACATGGGTAGTTAACCTTCGATTTATGTGGTCATTTTCAACGTTCATATCGATCATTTGCATCTGATTCTGTTTAAACTCTATTATAATTACAAAATAAACTTATGAATTTATAATTACTTTAATTTCAACCTTTTAAAAGGCATTTTAGTAACTATAAATAATAAAGTTATACTTTCAATATATATGGCTAAAGAAATTAAATTTGAAATTCATGGGAGAAGCATTTGTTAGTATATATATATTATATATATATAAAATTTGTTAGTTTATATAGGTACGGCGTACTCACAAACATGAACTGAGGGTTGAAGGTACTTTTTATTATTCATTAATTTCTCTTTCATGGTTCATAATATTTTATTAGATCTATATAATCGGCTTATGAACAAATTATAAAAAACATATTATTAGTATAATAGTCTAATTACACATGTCGTTTATAACTTTATTGGCTGATATTTGTATTATCTTTTATATTACTATATTTTTAATCATGACTAATAATTAATTTTAATAAAAGTACAATATTAAAATAGGAGATAAATATATATAAACAATCACGATTATCGGTAATTAAGTTGATTATGTAGAGTATTATTCAAATGTGAAATTTATATTAAAATGAGAATATGCACTCTTATTATCGTAAAGTAATATATTCTATCAATATTTTATGCTTCGGATAATAAACATTAATAAAAATAATTAATCTAAAAGTATGTTTATTACACAATAATAACAATAAAATAAAAAAGAATAATAATAAACCGAAAGATATTTTGGAAAATTAGGTTCTGGATAAAACTGATTTTTTAAAGCACCACTATATTAGAACCACCGAACATACTTAGTTAAAGTTTAAGTTAAGTCAAACAATACTTGTTTATTTATCTTCTATGATATGATATGCGCTGTTGTAGAAAATATAATAAATTTAAAATTTTATTAGGTTTCATTTATGTATAAAAGTCAGTTCTTAATATATTATGTATTAAAAGAATCATTTTGACAATGAATTATTTCTTATTGTTTATTAATTCATTCTGTTTTTTTATAATATAATTCTGCCCTAACAAAATAAATCTTGTAAAACCATCTTAATATGTGTAAGAATACAATAGGTCCTTGTTATAAAATAATAGAACTATAAATTTATATATAATAAATAATAATTTATATATTGATAAATAATATAAATAAAAATAATAAATATCAATAAAAATATATATTTTGAAATAAATATAAAATCAATATTTTTTTTAATATACATATTGTATGTTCAACAAAAATATACATGAATTATATTTTTCTTATAATTAATTATGTGGTGATATAAATGATTTAATTAAATTTTTAATGGATTATTAGAATATTATAGTGCATATATGAAGTTATATAATAAATAGAAAAATATATTCAATTTTCAGATGATGAGTATATCGTAGAATATTCTCTACAATATGGTTTTCTACGGCTATCTCCAGAAACTCGACAAAAACTTAGTATTCCAGTTAAAATCGTTACCTTGGATCCATCAAATGATAAATGTTTTGGTGACTCCTTTTCCCGACTGATTCTTGATGAATTTTTAGGATATGATGATTTACTTATGGCCAGTATAAAGACATTAGCCGAACATGAGGACAATAAAGGATTTCTTCGGTATATATTAAACTTTAATTCTAAAGTGTACAAAGTATTATTCATGAATTAATGAAGTATTTTTATTATTATTTAAATTATTTCTACATATATTACTAATCACATAGATATATGTACTGTTTTCTATAATATATAAATGTATATTAATAATTACATAAATACAATATAATTTGTAATAATAATAAAATATTCTTCTAAATGTTTCAATAAATATATAAATATAATTTATTGATTGAATATTAAATTGAGATATTTATTTATAATCAAAGTAACTATTTTTTGTATTTTTCAATATTTGATGAAAATTAATATTATATTCTGAAACTAGTGGGAAGAATTAGCGATTCTAACCCGAGTGGAAAAAATAGTTTGGTCAAGTCTTGTTCATGATCAAGTTGCAGACTTCGTCAGAATTTTGCCATACTACTTCTTCCATGCGGGGTGATATTCCATTAGTGATGATAGAGAATAAATTATGATTATACTCATTTTTGATTATTTTGAAATCTCTACGTTTAACGTAATACGCATATGATATTGTTTCTAACAAGTATATAAAAAGTGATACAATTTTTAATTGTTAGAGGGAAAAATTTATTTTAATTTTGTTTTTATTTTAAACAATTCTATTATTAATGTTTATGTTTTTGATTTTTATTTTATAACTTAATAATTTATTATATAATAATTTCTGTACTGAGAAATGTTGTCATACATTATCAATTTAATATAAAAATTTTAGTTCCTACATAAAAAAAATGTCAACATTAATAATTTGAAATTATATATAATTTATAAAAGTAACGGAATAAAGTGTAGGTTATTGAGTTAAAAATATAAGACAAAAATCTTGGCATAGAAATCATTTTGAATTATAAAATAAAAACCAAAACTTTATAAATTAATAGGATAAAATATATTAAATAATAACATGTTTTAAAATTTTTATTAATCCAAAATTGTTATGAAGATAGACTAGTTTGCAAATACCTTCTATGTACATTATTCTCAGAAATTTGTAAATATTTGAAGTATTTTAACTATACATTGAATATTTTTATTATTTTGAATATATTAAATTCTTGAAGAGATAAATTAATGTCTTAACGCCAATTATTTCCTAAAGGATAATATTTGTTTAATTTCAATGTTCTCTCTTGATTTGTGTTTATTATTCTATCACGTGTTATGAATTGTAATAAATTATTTTTATTTAACGATTATAATTTCTAAATATATAAAACTAAAATATGAAGATATATTAAAAATTATAATTTGTACACTGCTGAATAAAAAGACCATCCTTGATCAGCGTCGAAATATTATGTTTTTAAATTAGTTTATTTTCTTTTATTCAATTTAATTTTAAACAAATATTTTTTATTTAAAGCATAAACCTTTTTTACGTTACCTTATATAGATCAAATTCATTTTCATTAAAACCATTGGCTTCTGAATATTTTTTTTTGTGGAATTGTTTTTTAGAAAAAAGTTTATTACCTTCAATTGTATTTTTCTACTGATTTATTTTTGTATATTTTTAAAATGTACTATCTAGATGAAAAATAAATGTTTAAAAATAATAAACAGACATTATATATAAATTAAACTATATGCACTTCTATCTTCAGAATATATGTGGTACATTTGAATTAAAGAAAATACTCATGCTTTAATGCAGTTCATTTATTTTTAATTTTTTTTCAGAAAAAATACACACTTGTAACATAGCATGAATTTGCATTAAATTATCAGGAAATACACTTAATAAATATAATTAAAATGAATATAAACTTTGTTAAATTAATTTATAATCAAACCTTTTGAGTTTTATATAAATATAGCATGTATGTAATTTAAAAAAATGTAAATATACATACATACCATTAAGAAAAATATTGGAAAAATTTGAATTATAGAAAAATCTTTTTACCATTAAGCATTTTAATGGAAAATATTAAATTATCTTTATAAGTAATTCATATCATATACAATTATTTAATTTTCAGAAATGTCGTTACCGGTGAACATTATCGTTTTGTAAGCATGTGGATGGCGCGAACATCATACATTGCAGCCTTTTTCATTATGCTTGTTTTTGTAAGTATAAATATTTTTATGAATATTATGTATTATATATAAATTTGGACAAATGGAGTTAAGATTAATACAAAAAATGTCTATTATCAGTAGAGAGAAGCTTTGAAATTCGTTTATATGCCAAAAATCTAATTTGCGAAAAAAAAATAAAAAACAATTTTTCATTCGCAAGCTCAATTTGTATTAAAAAAAACATGAAATCTCGGTCCCTGAAATTGGTAAAAACTTTTTGTCTCCATTATACACTTTAAACACCATTTTCTATCTTCTGTAACGTCAGGGATGTCATTTACATTGAATTTTGCAAAAGTTGAAACATTAATTGCCCACTCTAATCTTAATTAGGCCCACCCTAATTAAGAAGGCCTGGAAAAATTTTCGGTTTTAGGTCGGATATCTGAATTAATTAATGGAATTCTGTTCAAAATTTCATAAAAACATACAAGTATCTATATTATTCATCGTAATATGTTAATAAATTAAACTTTTGTTACACTTTTGTTCAAGAATAATAATGAAATATTAATAAAGAAATAATACATTTAATAAATAATATTAAAATGAAATAATAAATCTTTGTTATTTTGTTCCAAAAATTTGTTTATATTTACAGTAAATTCAAACACTGTTATATATCAACGAATAATATATTACATATAATAAAAATTTATGAATTTAATCAAAAAATTATTATATTTTTACACAAAGCTTACATGATTTCGAATTTGCATATTACTTTCTATTATATCTATATTGAATTTCTTCTATAAAAATATATATTGAAAATATAATCAATAAATTAAAGTATTTTCAGTGACATTTAATAAATCTTTTCTTTTTAAGACAAGAATTTGATATTTTTAACATTAATCCTTAACGAAACTAAAGTTTAATTAATTTTGGCTTTTTTCCTATCATTACTACTATCAAAAATTACAATTATTGATAGTAATTCTTAAAAGGTCGTTCTTTTCTCAAATTATAATAGAAATTATAATTCCATTAATACAATTTTTCTTAGTGCTCAATAAAAGTAGTTATGATTCATATTATGAATTCATATAAAACATTGATATTTAGCTTACATTTTCATTAATTAAATACAAATGTGAATCACTTTAACGCAGAACTATATTGCTGAATAATTTATAAAAACATGTTTATAAAAAAGTGCATATTTTTTTGATATACATAAACAAAATCAAACCTTCAAAAAGGTGTTTTATGTGGACTGTAGTTATTAAAAAAACGGTGTCAAATTTCAAGCTTCTGTCAATTCTCCAACTTTGAGTTATTTTGTTGTCCCTAATCTTCTTTTTCTCGGCAACGATTTTGTACGCATATTTGCGCGATAGCTCAACACGTGTAAAGTGATATAGCAATCTATTCTAACTAACTATCCGTTGGGGTAACATACATGTCGCTCTTTTTAACCCCTTCCACCGACGTCGTCGGCCCCTCTAGAGTTGAACCGTCGGTATAAATCAACGTTATTAGGAGCGTCATGTTCGTTGTGGCGTCCCCTGGCCAGTCATTTTATATCAAATTATAGTGAAATACATACATACCTTTGCGTCTTATTTCAAACCAGCTACGTGGTTACAATCCCTATCATAAGTTTGTAAGATATTGAGGGATTAATGATGACTATATTGGCAAAATATCATGCGCTAATTTCATAGTCAAAGATAACGGATGCCCTTTCTCACATTTCACATTTCATATTATTTGTTTCTCTTTTTTTTCATATTTTTTTGTTTCTCTCTCTTTCGTCTTTAAGCTCCATGATTTCAAACAATAATACTTGATTTTTGAACTTTTGTCGGTTCACAATACAATTCAATTAAGTTGTTATTTATTATTGACCTTTCCTTTATGTTATTTAATTTTTTATGCCCGGCTATTTATTTAGTAATTAAGGCTTAGCGTAGGCTTGTTTGGTCTATTGTAAAATATTGTTTCCACGTAACAAGCTTCGTTCAGAATAAGTTATTGGCCGTTGTTGGCTAAATCGAGAAATATAAAGTCTATTAAATTGTTGTTTGGTGTATTTTAAATTAAACAAACTAATTAAAATTTGTTGTGCTTATATATACATGTTATCCGTAGAACTTGATTAAATATTGGTCTAGTGCAAAAACGTAGACGAAATTTATTTTAGTAATTAGATAAAATAGTTTTCTGACAAATGACGCACGAACGATTTTTTTATTTCATTATATTATGAATAATTTAAATAAATACGTACAATTAGTATATGAATTTATATTTTTTATATTGTACATATATTTTTATGAAAACTAAAATTTATTCAATAATTTGCATTTTCTTTAATATAATATTCATTGTATTTTTAAAATATAAATTAATTATATATATAATTATACATGGTATTATATAATCCTATATTTTTGAAAACTAATTGATTCTCGATTTCTACATAATTAGAGAATCCTTCATCTCGAAGATAATGTATGGTTATTATACCTTACGATGTTAACATGCATCTCAACAGGTCTAATAAGTATATATTGAGTAATTATAATATAATATTGTATATATTTTAAAGGATTTCAACAATTTCGTAGAATAATACTTTTAAAACATTAAACAATTACTCTTATATTTTATCGTATATATAAATAAATAATATATCTATTTCATTAAATATAATTACTTATATTGTGTATTATTTTTTTATAAAATATATAATTTGACTGTGGACAGACGAATAATTTTGTATTTCATAATTACGTTTATATACAATGAACGTTTGTAAATTTGATTAAAATCAAAAAATTACTTTTCATTAATAGAAATAATTTATTCGAAACAAATGTTTGTTACACAGTTTAATTATATTATGGAATTTAAAAATAACTTTTGTAATTTGACATTCTGTTAATTTGAATTCAATTTGTGCAAAGCTTGAAAATTTATACTATCTGTTTATTATTCATTAATGCGTAATAAATGTACAAAATCGTATCAAAATGTATGATTATTGCTTTTACACTAAAAGTAGTATAGTAATTCGCTAATTAATCTGGCTATCGAGAATCTTAACCATAGCGTGATAGTAAATCAAATTATTATTCATGATTACGAAATACGTAAACCAATATTATGAAATTATCATGGGATATTATAAAGTTACAAACGACACATATTTCGCGCTTAATACATTAGCATAACAAACATCCTGAATGCTTGCATCCTTGCTATAATAATTTTTGTCTTTAATTAACTTAAAAACAAAGCATCTTTTTAATTTCGCCTTATTTATTATCATTTTTCACATATATTACTTATATATTTGAATGAAAATCCCGAAGGCAGGATTGGACTTTTAATCATGTTTTTAATACAACTTTTCAAAATTTAATTACAACAGAGAATCATTTAATTTGAAACAAAAATCGCAGAATTAGCATCCTTTGTTTGCATTAAACATACGATTTTTAATAGCTGCCATAATGATGGACATGAGAGATATGATCTTGTGCAACTTATATATTTTTATATACACACATTGCTTGGTTTATGAGAAAGTATATTTTATGATCTAAAAAGAATAAAAGGTAAAGTCAAATTGCTTTGTTTATATGTAATCAAAAAACATTTTTAGTAATAATATATTCTGCAGATAAAAACTGTTCGCTTAAATAATGCATTTAACATCCAATAATAAATGTAAGTTTTGAGATAATTAAACTTGTTCTATAATATTGTGTAAAATCTTTTACTGACTGAATTTAAATGATTAAATTAAATTATTACTGAATACATATTATATGTCAAATTTATGTGTTGTTTATACGTACAAGTTGTTATAATGTTTATTAATTTAAATAATTTAATTTAAAGACAAATTTTAAAATAGGGAATTATTTGAAAATTAGTTTTGTTTTACTCTATAATGGAGAATACAATATTCGTCTTGTGCAAGAGATTGAAAGCTCACGTAACCAAACACGTGAGTTTGAAACGTCAGTCTGATATCAATATAGTTCGTCTATGTTCACGTGTTTTGTTGTACATGCTTTTGTATGCTTCAATATTATCGATCGAACAATGTCTTCATATTTAAAAATGCTTTTAATTATAGTTTATTCATTAACCTTTCACTCGCCAATAAAATTATACACTAAAATAATTCTTATTATTTAATCAGCATTGCTATAAACATTTAGTGATTGATATTTTAAAAATTGTAAAATATTTTTTATATATATACTTTATTAAATAAATAAGATTACAAAAATAAATTACTTACTCTACAGGATTATAAAAAAGTTTCAGTGAAATTAAGGTTCTAACACCGTAAAAATGTTATGTCATAGTGTATCGTTATTACATATAAACGATATTGTATATTATAACAAAAGAATATGTTTCTTTAACGTCGAAACATCTTCTTTAATATTTTTGAAATTAAATATTTAGTGTATGATATAAATAAACATATATTTTTTTGTAAAATTCAAGGTTTTTGAACCGCTTCTTTAGAAAAATTATTTGCTGAAAAATATATTCTCAAAGAATTATTTTTATATAAGTTAGTTAAATGTATTGCAAAATATATGATGCACTTTACTCGTAAAGCAATTACATGTATACATTTTGTGTACTCAATGTATACAAAATATTAAACTTGTTAAATAATTTAAACGTTGATTGAACTATGACAAACCAATTTTATAAGAAAATAATGTGAAAATCAAAGCATTCAATCGACTTTATGTCTTCGTTATATTTTATAATTAATTCTAACTGAATTTTATACAACCTACTGTTGTTGGTCAAAGCATTTTGCATTTGATGAAAAAAATGAACTTTCGTTTGGCCATCATTGCACTCTCTCTGCTTTCATTTTACCGTTTTCTGTTTTCGTGTTCTTTTTTACACTTATATAATATTTCGCTTGACTTTTTACAACTTTGAAATATTCTATTGTTATTTTATAAAAGATATTATTAACTTATGAAAGACTATTTTTATTATATCTTATAAAACAATTTCTTTGTATAAAAATCACTGGAAAATATTTTGTATTAGAAATAACGTTTATTTTAAAATTTTAATTTTACTTTATTAAATTACATACAAATTGTTAATAATTGCAAATTATTCGTCAATTTATACGAAAAAACATTATTTTAAAAGTATTTAATACAATGTTTAATGAATTAATTATTTTCGAGATGAATTATAAACTAAGACAAAAATAATAATTAAAGAAAATAAATTTGTAAAAGGGGAATTATTATCAAATAATTAATATCAAATTTTAACATATGGACCCTTCCGAAGAATATCATGGCATCTCAAATTGTTTTGAAAAATATGACATCTGAAATTGTTGTTGAAAAACATGGCAT
>JABFPK010000737.1:0-13953 GCA_022817445.1 Habroteleia sp. ZL-2020
GTATTTTGTACATACAATAACCTCATAAATGTTGTTTAAAAGTAAAACATTGCAAGATTACCCTAATAAAAGAAATCGCATGAATTCGTTCGAAGTTGCGAGATACAGAAACATTACGCGTGAGTCGCCTGGCGCAACGCGTTCCTAATACGAGTGTATACCCGCGAAATGTAAGGCGAGATTTTCTAATTCAAAATGATTATTTTACGCCACCTTTTTTATTTTGCTTAATAAAACACTGGAGAAACTGTAAATCCGACTGCGAAAAAAAGTCGAATCACGAAATTACTCAACGATTGGTGGCGTTCTTTATGTAATCGCGCGCGGTCACCGCGATGCGCTCGAAACTCCGACGCGTCCAATTGTTTCATCGATTGGTCATGAATTCGCGACGATTCGCGCGTGCCAATGACACCAATAAAGATCGCGTTCGGGCCGCGATTCTTGCGTGTTGCTATAAATAGTCTTCTAACCGTTAAGCCAAATTTTGAATGGAAAATGGGGGAGGGGGGGAGGCATAGCATTTTCTTGGAAATCAAATAAAAATACAGCTTTTAATTCTATATTGGTGCCAATCGCTTTCATACGATCGCTTTTTTTATTTAAATTACTCCTTATAATAAAAAAAAATTAAAATGTCATTTTGTTTTATTTTTACATTAAAAATTTCAGTTTTTGAATGCGCAACGCAAAATTAGTTTTGTGCAAGATGGTGGGGACGGGCGCCAGATCGTCGACTTGCGGAGGAAAACGTGAAAATTTTGTCGCGTTACGCAACCGGTTGCGACATTCTTCCGCGCGTCATTATTCGCGCACCTTTTTTTAATCGGTGTTACGCGAGCCACTTTTTCCCCGAATTACACTTCCAGCAAAATACCCTACGTTTATAATTTGGGCTCAATGAATAAATAAACGCGAATTTTTGTATTGCTTTCGATATATATAGTCTTACGCAAATTTATAGCGGTGATAATATTCGTTACGCGCGACATTCATCGTCGGTCTCGTTATCGAAATTGACGATAAAGAGGCGCTTTTCGTCCGTTGTTTGACGCGAATTCTGGACGCGTGCGTTAACATAAATTAGCTCGTTTTCGCGTTGGTCTTCGTTGCACCATTGATGGATCCAGCGTATGACGTCAGCGCGCGTCAATTTCGACAGCTATTCCGCGTAACGGCCTCTCTACACATTTCACCGTGTTCCTTCCGACGAATCAAATTCATTCGGTTCGATACACGTGCGACGCAGCGCCGCTCACAAGCACGTCATTTTCCTGCTTGCAGTAAAGAATGTTTCGCCCACGGACAAAAATGTCGAATTGTTGCGCGCTGTCACAACGTTCTCGAGCAGCTGTTTTTTCAGTCAAACAACTTCCGTCGCAATAATCAAATTTCGAAGCTTTTAATATAATTTTAAAAATACGTTTCTTTCTTTTGTAATCTTTTACCTATTTTTAATTTTAATTAATCAATAATTATAGTTTTTCATAACTATTTTTGGAGGGTAAATGGATACTTTTAGTTGTAATCAAACGTTTTAAAAATATAAATATTAAAATAATTTATTGCAATTATAATTAAAGATGAATTGTTTTATATTTAATTTATTGGATCTAAACAAAAATGATTATTTCTTCGATTTCTCTCATTCTTGTTATACATTTTTTTGAACGAAATGATATTTATAAGTTTGAATGAAAATAAGCATACCACTGTAAAAATGATTGTTTTACTGTCAAAAACAAACTATATTTTTTTACATATTTTTGACGTTTTATTTTGAAACGGCTATTTTTACAGTGAATTAAATTATAAACATGTAAAAAATTGAACAGAAATTTAAATTCACTAAAGTCACTTTGTAGCTGGAAATTTATATTTTAATCATTCTCTGTTGGTGGAATGGTGGAAGTTTAAAATAGCATGAAGTTGTAATTAAGAAAACAAACATTTAAATAATACATTTTAATTCGAAAGACATTAAATCATTAAAATATTTAAATGTTTATCATCGTCATTAAAAGAAATTGAATTTTACTATATTGTACTTTTACCGATTCACTGCTACTGTATCACAAATATTTATTAGGCAAAAACAGAACCAAGAAACATAGAATTAAACTTAGATATCCATAAAAACGGTTTACAGTACAAATAAAATATTTTTAACGTTACATTAAATTTAAACTTAAATTTGTATCTTATAGTTTGTTTACATAAACAAATATGTTTAAGTTTTCTAAATATAATACACAAACTTGATGATCAAAACAGAAACAATTCTGTGACAATAACGTAAAATCAAGTAACTCCATTTTTCAATAATTTAATATATTGTGCAACTTTTTGCCAATGATTAATAAAATTATACATGTGTGAAGTCTAAAGGTTTTTTTTCTCAATAAATTTTTGTTAATTGTTACGTTTTATTTACTTCAATAAATTTAATAATAATAATAATAATAATAATAATAATAATAGAATAATAGAATACATTCTTTTTTTTAACTTAAACTAATTGATCACTTAGATAATTCAGCGAAAAAAAACGTTTGGAACTTCAATCACATATAATTAAACCCATTAATTCTATTTAAATCACAATAAAGTTATTTTATAACAATTTGTATGATTAAGTCATTTTTTGATAAAAGTTAATGGAGTTACCTGTTTTTCCCCTAAGTCTGAATTTTTTTTGTTATCTTTGATAAATAATTATTATTTTAATCGAGAGACGGTTCAAATTTTTACTATTGCTATGTAAAATGCATGTGAACCAAAAATGATTATGAAATACAATGAAAACTTATTTTTTTCGAAATTCAATAAGTTAACTCACTTATTTACTATAGTTTTAATGGTACACTGTAGATATATTTAAAATTTAAAGAATTATTAACTATAAGATAATAAAATTTTAATGCTTTCCTGTCCTTATTTAGCAGCATATGGATTCATTGTACAATATATAAGATAGTAGTTTTTGATATTGTTTAAAGTATATCTTGATAGTACCAACGAAGATAATAATTTATACAATTCTTTTTACTTTGTGTGGTTTTAGCATTTAGCCACAGATTTAGACGATGGTTTACTTTAATCTTGTCAAAAGATTATTCTGTTTCATTTTAATTATTTATTAAAGAGAAAGTAATTATGTACAGTTTCTGATTGTGTTTGATTGTGAGAATTGTAAAGAAATTGTAAAGAAGACATTTAATTTTCTGTTTGCAATGATTTGCACAATATTTATTTAATCAATAATTTAATGATAAACATTTAAAGGCTTTAATTTGAATATTTGAATGCAACGAAAGAACTGAAATAAGAAATATGTTTATATATAAAATTGCAATTTTCACTTTTTTGAATGCCAATTAACAAATAGTAATGAGACATTAAATTATTTTCAATTAAAGACGAGCAATATATCATTGTATAAACAAAGATAAAGGGAAAAAAGTGACTTGTCTATATACTATAAATATAGTCATTATATGACTATGGTTTTAACTATCCTTTATGTCAAAAATTGTCCATTGCAGTATATCATACAAAATATTATATTATAATAAATTATTTCTGTGAAGCGATATGCCACTCATTGTTGATTGTTTGAATTCGCGATCGTCCATCCGTTTTTCTCAAATTTTAAATTCTTGTTTTCATATTATTTGTAAAAACAAACTTTTGACGTTAATCTGAGAATTCAAATATCAACCAATGATATATCACTTTAATATCGAAACTACTTATCTGTCTTTATGAATACATTTTGGAAACAAATATATAAAATAAATGTAGTACTAAATTTCTTACAGACACACGAACAAAAAGTACTGACATTTAAAAGTAAGTTATAGAAAAATATAAAAATATTCCGAGATAATAAGGCTATTTCGTTTTATCAGTTGTCCAACAAAATTAATGATCGTGCTTTGTATGAATTATTAAACATTTGAAGTACATTCTATTTTTCGTATCCTCTTTTCCAATTTATCTTTTTATTTATACAGTTATTTTAATATTTCTTTTTATTTTCTTTAAAAATATTAATGCTTGGGATAAATATTTAATCTATATTTTTGTAATATTCTATTAACTTATTTCCGTTTCGCCTGCAGCATGCATAAATAAAATAAAAATAAAGCTTTTATCAATAATAAAGAAAATATTTTATCGAATTGGAGTTGTGCAATTGTATAATGTGGCGCACTTGTAATGTTTTCATCGTTTTAAATAATAAGACGTAATGTGCCAACGTTTAATCTCATTAGAATAATTTGATAAAAATGACATTCATTCACTGTCTTTAACCGTATACTTAACGCGGTCTTATCAATTTTAATTTTTGAAAATGATTGTTTGCGCTGGTTTGATATGATTAGGACCAAACGCACATCGTAAGCGCGATTTCAATGTTCGAAATCACAATTGAACACATTGACTGTCACGCGAATATGTCACCGAATACTATGTCGAATACTGTCACTCGAATATGGGTGACGTGGCAGTCAACGTGTTAAACTCATTAATAAAGCCCGGACAAAAATAGACCTCATTATCCGAGCGTCTTATCCTGCTATATTTATTCGCTTTAGACATATTACTTGTATAAAAATTCAAAAAAGAATTAATCTAAAAGCAGTTAATTGTTGCGCGCGACGATAATGTTTATCATCAAATTAGAAATTTGCCGACCGAAGACAGTTGCCCCACTTTGAATCTGGTGCAGCATGCCAAAACAAACGCTAATTTGATTAAAACGCGTTCGAAAATAATCAGTCGTTTATCACCGTATCTGTCGGACGACGCATGTTTTTGACAACCCGGTACGTCATAATTTTATTCTCTTCACTTTAATAAATACAATTAAAGCAAATCAATATTTTGCGCGAAGAATGATTTTTATACAAATATTATTCGTATTTAATAACTTAATTATTTATTTTCTTATTTCGTATTCAAATTTACACAAAGAACGAAACATTGAATTTTCGAAAGGTTAAATTATGATGAATTTGAGTTAAAAACACCTAACAACTAACAGAAACTGCATGACATTGAGAAATTGTATTTTTAAAATAGCTTGACAAATTTGAAAGAATTTTTTAATTAACATTATAATGAAATGAGAGCGTAATGAAAAAAATAATATAAAATTTCTTGAATTCAAATCTTGGAAATTTGTACAATTGTTGTTTCCGTTAAAACTAATATAGCGATTCTTAACGTTGCGCGTCAACACGGGTCGATCGACAAATTTGAAAAGATTTTTGAAAAGCAGAAAATGTGTAACCGTCGCATGAGACATTATTTTATGCCTGATAAGAGACTGATGGACAATTATTATATCATTATTCGCGGTGCGGCAATAAAAAACGTTTACTAAAAAAACACGCTTATCTGAATTCGATAATGTATTCCATTGTGCGCGCAGAAATAATTGAATAAGCAGTATAGGAATGAGATTTGAATACGTTCTTTTATGGAAACTGCAGGAAGAGATTCGGCGCGTTCAAAAATTCCGGTACATCTGCCGCGCCGTTACATAAAGCTGCGCGCGTGCCTGTCTGTACGCATTAATTTCGCGCATTATATCCAAAATAATAATAATAACTGGAGTGATAACTAAGACAAAGCCGAATTGCGGCTTGCGGGGCTTCGCGCCAAACGAAACAACGATCCTTGGGGCGCGCAGTGCCTCTTCGTACCAACCGCTAATTTGCTTTTTTTCCGCACGCCGTGACGTCATCGCAACTTGAGAAAGAAAGCCGCGCGCGATTGCGCAATGAAAGCTCGACGCGTCGCGCCACTTAACTGCACTTCGAAGCCGAAATGTTCGTCGACTACCTGAATCACGAAACGCACGTATATATAACCTAATAGTCCGTTAACCCGTAGACGCTATTTAGTCAAGAGACGAGGATGTTTTTGCGCGTGCATGACTCATCGTTGCGGCGCAGCGTTTTCTTCGGCAGTTTTTGAACGTGTACTGTCGCGTCACAGCTATGCTACTATTTTTATTGCGATGAACTTGATAACTTGTAAATATTGTTTTTGCGTGGGTTACATACGGGCCACCGAATGTTTGCTTTGTAATAATTTCGCCGAGCAGTTCGCCCTATGTAATAAATCAACTGAGATTATTCTTCCTTCCCATAATTAACTTATTTATTATGGCAAGATAAAAGACCAAAATCAGCCGTGATAACGCACTATTTCATGATGATGTGACACTAAAATACTTTGCATTTTTGTCTTTATTATTATTATTATTATTATTATTATTAGTAATAGTAATATTATTATTTATGAGGCCCTAAGCGAACAAAAATCAAATACTTCAATAAAAGAATAAAATAAAATTTATTTTTGTACTTTTTGCAATTTATATTATATTCCAAGAATTATTATTATTATATATTAATTTATTTATGTCTAAGTTTAAAGCATAAATGTAATTTTAACACCAATAAAAATTGAAGTATAATGTGTATAAAAAGAAGAGATCATTCTTTTTAATTTACACACACACATACATTTTTGCTTCGATTAACATTATAAAGATATTGCAACTCTATTAGAGACATTATAAACAATTTTTTATCAATTTTTTTAATTATCACTATTTCTTTATCTATTTGAATTTGTTTGTTATTGGATTCAGATTTCATTTTTAGAAATTTGAAATTAATTTGGTAAAAGTGTATCAGGTAAATAATTCAAAATAAAAAAAAAGATAAAAACACTTGTAAATAATGTTATTTTTTTATTATAAAAAGTAATTACTGCTTTTAATTAGTTAATTTAATTGTTAATTAATTTAAAGATTTAATTAATTAATTATTATAAATAATACAGGGGAAATTAATTTCAGAATTGTTATTGTTTTTGTACGAGGCCAAGAATATAAGTTCGGGATCAAAAATAATTCAGGTCTCGATCACAATTTAAGTCAAGCGTTAATTTGAAAAAATAATAACTTTTAGGCCACATGCACATTACGTTGGCCGAGGTAACATCCACAACTCATATTAATAATACAGCTGGAGAGAATATATGACAAATTGTAATCTGTTTACCAACCGCATTTTTTATTCGTGCGAAACATGTTTGACACGCTTTTAATATTGCGCTTTTCTAAACAATTATAACATGCAAATTTGAGTTCGGTTTCAAATATGTGACGTCATTGTTTTTTAATTACTATCTTAATTTATTCTACCTTTTTTCTCCGAGACCAACAGATATTCTAAAATTGAACTATTACCGTCACCTTTCGATCGTGCACAAGTTTCATGCATTTTAATAATTATCAGTTTGTTATTTAGCATATTAAAGATTTGAAGAAAGAGAATAAAAGTTCGATCATATGTTTCGAGCGGGCAAAATATTTTACTCGCGCGCGCATTGTGACCTACATGCAGAGTAAATATTTTAAGGTGACAAAAATATTTGTCGCTTACATTATATATTTATAATGTTGCTACTGTATTTATTATAAAAAATTCCTCGTTGCTGTATACATTTCTTAATTTTTACTAATAGGTATTGCGCAATTATAACTTTTTCTGAATTAATAATGTTTTTTAATTAAGTAAATTGATTATTATATCAATTATTTTTATTTTGTGAAAACATGGAGGCGATGAACCGTTTTAAACATTATTTTAAATTATCTCGTCGAAGCAAATTTGGCAAATTGAATGAAATCGAACGTTAAATTTGCTTAGAGGAGAAAAATGAGATTTTTTCAGCCCTTAACGTTTAACAATTCATATTTACTTAATTAAATAATTAATTAATGCTATTAATTAATTATTTGCTATTAATGACCAAACATGTGAAAGATTTTCATTTTCACAACAAGGGAGATATATGAATTTTGAAAGAGAGAGATTTAAATTGTTATAATAATTAATACCAAATTACAAATTATTGTTTATTATAAAAACAATCTATGGTAAATAGTACTTAATTGCAGTATGTCTGTTCTGTCGTTAATTAAATTTTTGTCTTTATCGCAATCATTTTGTTGGTCGTAACGAATTCATAATTTATAATGTTAGTTAAAAATATATAATTTTTTTTGTATTTAGCCCTGACGAGGTTCTTGCAGAAAGAACGAAACGTTGGCTCTTAATTAAATATATCAAAATCACAATAAGTTTCAAGAATTTTTATTTAGTTCCTAGAAGTCACCCTTCCTACTATTATTCAACAAAGAGAACGTTTTGGACATATTGGGAATAATTATTCAATTAATTAATCTCTAATAATAATTTATGACATATGTCGCAATAGGTAAAAAGTGTTGTAAAATACTCCAAATTAATTATCATCTAAGGGCTGATCAAATGTTTTTTCAAATATTTCAATTATTATTGGTTTTAATATTTACGAAAATATACTTTTGGCGGCAATCTGACAAGTGACATATCGCCTTAACAATTAAAAATGAATGCATAAACAAAGAAATATATTACTTATTATATAAATAAATATAAATAATAAAAGAAAATATTTAATAATTTTACATTGTATATATTTTTTTTATTAATGGTCATTAATTTGACATTTTACAATCTAATTCATTTTTATTTTTGGTTTTGGAATGTCGAATCACTCTCATAATAGTTGTTTCAAGTATATGACAAGCAATTTTAAATTAAATTGAAGAATATTTAAGTATCTAGCAAATTTCTCAACTTAAAAGTTGTTTGAACGAAATTGAATAAACGGACAGTCCTATTGAAATAATAAACTAATTCAATTATTTTTCTGATATCTTCACATGACATTTAAAGTTATCAGAGGAATTTATCAAGAAGCAAGGAAAACTTTAATCAATGGTTAGAAAGAAAACGAAAAACGTTCTTTATTTACAGATATGCTATCAATTGCGACTGGTTATTTGTATCTACTGCGAAAAATGTTAATTTCTTAAGTGTCTCCAAACAAGGCATACGTGATTTAATTTCATAGTTTAAAAATTAGTTAATAATAATAACAAGACACCGACTATCTTAATTTAATATTGATCCATATCTTATTTGAAGAACACGAAAATTAAAACAATGTATTAATATACTTAGTTATTTTTTATTTATTTGTTTAATGATTGAAGCCTATTTCTAGCAATTATATTTTTATTACCGAAAACTAAATGAAATAATATTCTGATACTTTTAGATTAATACTTTTGTTTTACTTTTGGATGATAATAATCATTAGAGATTATTCTTAGAAAATAATGATAATATTGCAACTATAATGATATGATTATTGTTTATTATTACAGTAATAAAATTTTGCATCACATTTGATTTGATCTATGCAATATTAACCATTCAACAATTTTTATAATTTATTTTATATTATTAATTTATTATAATAATATTTATATAATCAAAAAATATCTATTACAATGATAATTATATATTTTTATAACAAAAAAAGTAAAAACAGAATAAACAGAAATATTTGTGAATACATAAGTGTATGTAATTTATCAATGAAAACGGAAAAAAATTGTTTAAATTAATTTTAATCTGAAAATGTTATAACGATATTGATACATTTCAAATATAGCATGTTCTAACGATTAATCAGTATGATTTGATATTGAATAAATATTCTGTTGACTGTTGAAAATAGTCAATAACACAATATAGTATTTTTAGGTTAATGTGTATATGTATATATTCTCTTTACAAAATAATGAAAAAATTTTTTTATTTATTTCGACGGTCCTTTTTTCTATTACTTTGTCAATACTGCGATGTAAACACATTGTATTTAAAAAAAACGCAGTATTATTTCAGTCAAATGCATTACAATCACAACAACTAAAATTTTAATTTATTTTTTTAATTTATTATTTTAATTTAAATTTATTTGTAGCACGGAAAATTACAATATGTAATTTGTATGAGTAATAAAAGCTCACAAATTTTGCAAGTAGTACAAATACTGTGATATATCGATATAAGGAGAACGTGCGTTAAATATAGTGTTTAGTTAAATTGTTTATATGGAGAAAAAGTATATTTAAAAAAACTATACTCAATAGTATTATAATATAGTAATTACTTTAAAAAAAATACTAAATAACATAGTGATGATTTAATTTTTTTAGATGATACTTATACTATATTTTTAAACAAAATAAACTTTAATATATTATATAGTATTTTTTTTATTTTTTATGCTGTTTTAACTTAAGACGCATATATATATATAGTAATAACTTTTAAAATATGATTTTTCTCTGTTTATATATTTTTCTTCTATATCTTTAAATCTATATAATAAGGTTGATCGTGAAACGTCTAGACGCTTCTCAAGACATACATTTTTTGAAGTCAACTTCAATGATCGGCAAAGTTGAGCGTAGTTCCGCCACACTTTCGCTAAAACTTGTGCGCGTCTTCTGTAACGCTTGTCAACCCCGGCAGAAGTTAACCGACTATTCTATTGTTTATAGTCTTATAGTCGTGCGAATCTTCGACTTCGATTTAACATCAAATATAAATGCACGTTGTTTACCAATCTCCGGCACAATTTATTCATTTATAGTCAGGGACGTTGCGCAAAAACAATGGCCGTTCAAATAATGGTTTTCCTCCTTTTTCGCGTTTAAAAATAGCCACCTTTTTCCTCCAGCGACAAACTTGTATCTCAGAAAATCAAATTGGTTTTTATTTGATTAATCATTTTGAACATTGACGCGTCGCGAGATTGATTGCAAATTGATGTAAAACTGTTTATAATGTCTGCCGGATTAATAACATTGACTCGCGTATAAGGTGGAATAAACAAATTAAGAAAACCACTATCGATAACTCGCCGGTATATATAACTGGTTAAATCACGCTTCTTATCGTTGTGGTTATAGATATCTTGTAACTTACGATGAAAAAAATAGTCTCAATTCTTTATGTAAAACAGTTAAATTATACGATTTTTTTAAGAAGTTTCGATTGTTAAAACAATGCTATTTGTAAATTCGATAAAGTTTTTTTTATTCGATTTTTAATAATATTTTTGTTTTTTTTTTATTTTTTAGTAAATAAGATGCATTTTAAAATTATAATACAATTTTACAAAAAATAATTTTATGTGCAAATTTACAAGTTAAACATAATAAATTTATGTAACAATTAAATGTTTAAAAGCGAAATATAAATTTATTGCAATACAATTCTAAATTATGAGAGATTTTCAGAAGATATGTTTTAATTTTTTTTCTTTTTATTGAGGAAAATTCACAGTTATTAAAAAATTATAATTAAAAAGTGGAATTTGAAGACACTATAGATAATTCTAATACGTTAAAATCCAAAGTCATGCACGTCTTAATTTATCAACGAATAAATTATTTTAAAAACTTTATCTATAATGTCTTTATTTGCAGCTTATAGTATTTTTAATTGAATTATTAAATTCATTAATACTTAAACTACAATTAATATTATTATAAATCGAATAATATATATAATTTTGAATGATTTGAAATATTTTGAAATTGTTATTGTCAATTATTTATAATTTTCCAGTATAATTAAATAACTTTGAATATTTTAATTTTTGTTAAAAATTAATTTAAATACATAATTGGTAAATATTAGTCTTAAATTAGTTCTTGAAAGTCAATCATATTCAATGTAATTAGTCAAAGTGGGAGTGTTGGCTAGATTTTAAGTTAATGAATAATAATTTAATGAATTCTCTCAATTATAGAGAACATTTTTCATTCAATGTGTGTACAAAGAAAGGTTCTCAACTTTATGGAGAAGGTATTTTCCATTTTATGCCCAATATGGCGAAATGCAATATGCTTATCTCTTAAAATTCTAGAAATATCAATTAATTAATATAACATAACTATATTTAATTTTTTTTCTAAGAAAGTGATATCATTAAAACGTACTTTTTGTCTGCCTTTTCTGGGAAAGTGATTTATTCTTGCCGCGTCATGGAACTGCAATTCAACTGAAAACGTTATTTTTTTTCTTTTTGCATTGCAAAAAATTGTTTGTCAATTTCACGCGTTCGCCAGTCGTCGTTTCTAAGCTAGAACTCGTTGGTCGGCAAAAAAGATTCAAGGTCAAATGAAATAAGAAATAAGAAAAAAATTCGTCCCGGTATTAGAATCGGAAAGTAACAAATTTCTTGACGTTAAAATTTGTCGATCTCAAATATCCGTTTTTGCCTAACGAGTAAACAAGCATGTTCTTGTGCGAAAATCACGCGACAATATTCTTGTTATTACTATTAGTTTACGGTAAACTAATTTGATTGTAAACCTCCGAATAGAAGTTAATAAAAATAAATTATTTTCAACAGGGTCGATATCAGAAGCGGAGCTTTTGGGCGGCCCAAGGTTGTGTCGGGGAGTTGCTTGCCGACTTCGCAATTCATAACAAGAACAAATACGTACCGGTTATACGTCTCCTATAGATACTAGAGTCACGCGCTCACAGGTATAGTAAAAATTAATGACACATCGATACGTTTAAATTATTTAATTCGGTCTTTCAGTTGCGCCTGCGATCTATTTCCGAGATTTGTTCTGCTTCCATTTTTTATCGTCGCGATTCTTTAATCGAGCGTGTCACTTTTGACATTATCGAATCAATCTTCAGATTTTTCGAGCCCATTTCAATTCATCTTTTGTAAACAGTCATTTTATTAAATTAAAATGAATTTGTTATTTGATTCGCAGTGATAAATATAAACGATTGAATCAAAATCAATTTGCATATATAATTCTGTATACACAATTATTACGAAATTAGTACTTTTGAATCACTTTATATACAATTTTTTAATAAAATATTTTTTAAGTATAACGAATACGTGATAATGGGTTATAATATATTATGAAGTAGTGTTACTTCGGCAAGTTTTATATTTATTTCGTCATAAAACTATCGTTAAAGAAAAAAAATTGTAGAAGTTATGTAGATTTTACTATATATAATCATTTTATTACTGGGTTATTATTGCACTGTAAAGATTATTATAAAAAAAGAACTATTTAAATTAATGTTAAAAATAAATGAGTTCTAATTTCTTCATTTATACTTGAAAAAATTTTAATTTTAAAATAAAAGCCTATGTGGTTAAAATAAGTTCAATGAAATTTGATTCTAATAGTAAGTAAAGTAATGTAGAAAAAATAGATCTATTATAAAAATTAAGAGACGAGCAAGCGTTGGATTCGGTAGAATAAACAAGTCTTTACGCTTTTAGAAATTTCCTTTTGACTCAAAAATTTTTATTATGGTTCTTGCAAAAAGAACGAAACGTCGGCAATTAATAAATATAAAAAATTACAATAAGTCCCAAAATATGTTATTATTGTTCCTAAGGGTCCCCCGCTCTATAATAATTATTTAAACCATAATAACGTAATATATAAACACGACAAATAAACAAGGAAAGTGTAGATCCTTTATTTTATTCTTGTTTCTATTGCTTGCGATTATAAGTTCTTGATTTTCTTTTATTTTTATTCAAAAAAAGGAAAATCACCTTTCATGCCAAAAAGAAATGTTTAAGAATGTATATATGCATATATAAAAATGTATAGGTATTTCTATTGCCTATTTCTATTCCATTTGCAAAAATTTAAAACTTTATTATTCAATTACAGAGAACGAAAATACTTTTAAAAATAAAATTGTTAATTGTAAGGTGATTAAAGAAATTATAAATTAATTTAATGCTTTACTATATTAAATTTGTCGTTCTATTCTAAATATTGTAGTTGTAAAAATGCATTGTCGAATTATTAATTTGTAACATTGTAATATTTTCTAACCTTTCTTTGTGGATATATTAATATTTAAATACGTATATTAAATTAATTTTAAATGAAGCTATTTGCATACCTTTACAAATACATATAAAATATATAAAAATTAATCAAAACGAGGAATCCAC
>JABFPK010000738.1:3569-13950 GCA_022817445.1 Habroteleia sp. ZL-2020
AACAGTTAAACCTTCATAGATAGTAGACTGTTCAAATACATATCAGATAATTAATGCAAGAGATGATCTTTACACCGATGAAGATTTGGTTTGAAAACTACTAACATTGTTACTAAACTGGATGCATGATGTGTACTCAAGGTATTTGTGTGATATTCCTTAACATGCATGATATACTACTTTTCATAATTTTATTGTAGTAACTTACTACTGCAATTATTTTGTTTGCATATTATAATTAAATTCCAAAAATAACAATTGAAATACATTTAATTAATATTCATTAAATTCTTAAATTATATTTTGTATCCCCATAACATATATTTATTAGTTTATTTAAAATAACGATTAAATGATTATTTAATTTAGTTAATAATAATTGTCTGAACAAATTTATAGAATTTTATTCTCTATCATTAAATTTTAACATTTACATCCTATAGCATTTTAAAAATAAGTGTTCTGAAAGTATTTCATATTAAAAGGTCAAGTGTATAAATATTATGTATTTATTTAGAAAACATTTAGCTTTTAAAACACTTATTTTTACAGAATAAAATATATAATTATATAAATTAAATTACTAAGGAAAGAGAGTTGAGTTATGCTTTAATTTTTATATTTAAGAAAATAAATTAAAATAATTGTTCATGTTCTTCGTTATAAATAAAAGATTTTAGTGTCTTGAAATTCAAATAAAGACATTTAAAATTGATAAATGTTAGTACGAGATATATTGGTTTATTTAAAATTGAATATATTTTAGTTACATATTAATATAAACTGTTCATGTTTGCTTCTACATATTTGCATCAAATGTATATACATACAAATATAAAATAAATCTTATTTAGATATTTTGTTTATATTAATTTCGCTTGTCCAAATATTTTTATGTTACAATTAATTGCTTTAATTATATATGTAATTTAAATGAATATATCATATTAATAACAAATTGTATGCATATTATTCATTTAAGTATATGAGACTTCATTTTGACTTTAATTAAGAAAATAGCATTTAGGACTTAAACTTGTATATTTTTAACGATTATTTTAATGCTACAATCTAACTATAATACCGCTGTAAAGTTGTTTGAATGTTTTTTGTGAGATTGGAAATGACGTATCCATATTTGTCGAGCGCATGATCGTTTAACCGTTTAGTATCTGAAATACGCTCGACAAATTTCTACTCGAGTGAAATATATTTATTTACATTTCAAAAATGATTTATAAGGATAAATAACATATCAAATAAATCTCAAAGTTTATTGGATAATTTCAGATTTGTAAATTGAACAAATGTGATTCTGGTATTTTAAGGAATTAATGATTATACATTATTTTTGAGTAATAACAATAATGCTAAAGCATTGTTATTTTTAAATGAAACGAATATAATTTGAATTCATCTTCATTATAGTGCATATGTGTAACGGAAACTTCATAATCGTAATAAATATTATGAGTGAATTAATCTTTATTTGTTGTAGCAAAAATATGGTGAAACGAAATTAAAAATTCCATTCAAATTTATAAAGTAAATAGAATATTTTGTAAAGCATGGGTTAACGTAATATTAATTATTATTAATTAGAAATTTATAAATAGTGTACTTTAAAATTAGTTTTACATATTTGTGAAATATTTAAGAATTCGATAAGTTTACAGATTTTTGTACTTTTTAATAAAACATTAACTTTATTTAAATAAGATTATGTAATTACATGATGCGAATTTATATATAATATTTCAATTTAATTATAGTACAAATAATATATTTGTTTACAAATTTTAATTCATTATAGCATTTAATTTCAAGAACATTTCTGACACGTGACATATAATTTTCGATTCAATTTTTCATAAATATTAATTGAATGTCACTTACAGAATAATGCAATATAATATATATAATAACTCAATCATATCTCAGCAGACAAGACATTTGTTTGAACTTCTAATAAATGTTTGTTAAAGCAAAATTCCATAATTGCAACGCTGTTTTACCTAAGTAATATTTTTCATTCTTTTATATAAAGAAATAAATTTATAGTTTAAAAAAAGACAGATAGCACTTTTATATTTCACTATTTTACAAACTTAAACACAAATTTTATTTGAATATAAACAGAAAAAAACATCACAAACATCACTAAATCACATGAATTTTTTATATTATGGATACAATTTGTTTACACTTGCAACGTTAATCATGGTCAAATCACTATAATTGATTATATTTCAAATTAATTTATGTTTCAATTATAAACACAAAACTTGTTAAAAGTATATTTATGTATTTTATTAATAAGTACTAAAAAAAAGTGAGGAACTGATACTTAGACGACGCGCGAATTTTTAAACATCGAATAACAGCCTCGCATGTCGAAAGAAGTGCGCCGCAAATAAGAGCACGCGTCACGAGCGGCTGACGCCGACTACGGAGGCTTCTCGTTTCGACGTTTTACGTGAGTTTACCTGGACGCTTGCGCGCTACAACAAGTAAATTGTACCTGCACATATTATGCGCGGCTGCACCTTCGAAAACGCGCAAGCGTTCGCCGAACATGGAAATGTAAAAACTTTTTTTACCTCCAAGTTTCACGCTTCGATAGTGTGCGCATTGAAATACCGCGGTACCATACATAACACGTGTTCTTCGAAAAACTTCGAAGAATACAGATTTAAGAAAGTTCCTTGCTATTTTGTACATAAAAATAAGTTTTTTTAATTTATGAATTTCGTGAATTCACTTACGATAAAAAACTTTCATTATGGTAAATTAATAAGAAAATAATATTATTCTTTTAGAATTAGACATTTTTAAATATCACATGATTATTAACATTTAGGTATTCATTTTTTATCTTATTTGTGTATTAGTATATTATAGTTTTCTTAGTTACTATCAAAAAAGATATTTTTTCTACAAAAAAAAATATTACTTAATAGAAAATCTGAATATGCAATAAAGAATAGGTTTTTCTATTTAAAATTTTCAGATTTTAAAACATAGTTTCTTGAAATCTACACTCAGAGAAAAAAATTCTTACTATAACTATTTAGAATATAATTTATTAGCACTGTTTAGAATAGTGAATAAATCTGATCATTCTTTTATGGTTATAAATACTATGTTATTAAAAATATAATTTTTAGCAGTAATTATTGATGATTATATACATATTTTTATAGTGTAACGTAATAATTTATATATATGACACATATATGGCACATATAAGGATTAGCTTACATACATGGGTTATATATGGCACATATATGTTCATTTTTACATAGGAAGTACTGTAACCATACAAATGGTTAATATAACAATTATAATGGTTATCGTGATTATTTTTATTTTAACTATATAAAGATGGTTATTCTAACAATCCATATTTCTCTCAGCGTATTATTGTATATTTTTGTAATATATTTTACCTTTTCAAATTACATTAAATTTTTTTAACTTTATTAATATATTAAAATATTAATATATTATATAAATATTTAGTTATAACTTAATTTCGTATCTCTTTTGAGAAATAGGAAATTTTAAGAAAGGAAGAAT
The DNA here is from genome assembly GCA_022817445.1 of Habroteleia sp. ZL-2020. NCBI lineage: Eukaryota > Metazoa > Arthropoda > Insecta > Hymenoptera > Scelionidae > Habroteleia > Habroteleia sp. ZL-2020. The sequence goes on from JABFPK010000738.1 coordinate 7,149, forward strand.
TCAACTTATTTTTCTGTTATTGCCATAATGCATAGTAATAGTAATGTTTTTTTTTTATTTAAAAGAGTTATCAAAAGATACATACGATTTCTAATACATTTATGAATATGTATGCGTATGAAAATACTATACATTTATTCCTTTCATGCATATAAGGATATATATACAAAACATGCAAGGAAATATGCATATATGATCATTTAGAACAAGCCACATGTAAGTTACATGCGATAAAAAATATATTATCATTCTCATCATCATTTTATCGTCGAAATTATTCTTGAGTACATAATCGTGTATACGGTGATAACATTTCGACACTGAATTATCGAGGAGTATCATTATGTATTCGTTAAACAATACGAAATAGTTACTTGTTTTATATTCAATATTTTAGGTTAATGAAAAAGCATTTAACCCAATTCCATATATACACATTTTTTTCACTACTTCCAATTTAGTTAATATCCAGATTTACATCAAACATGAATAATTCATAGATGCATGGAAATGTTTAATCTACAATATGAATGTATTTGAATATGGAATTCAGTTATATGAAAAGTGTAATGTAGGATTAATGAAAATAGAATTGATAAAATTCAGGAAAACAATTTAGATTATTCCCACATTTAAAGTAATTATATTTATAAAAAATAATTTATCAATAGACTAAACTTTCATTTTGAATGCCAAATTATTTAGCGTGTATAAAAAGGATGTTTTAATAACACAGGGTTTTAGATATAAAAAGTTATAGCTCGATATTTCTGAAAATAGGTATGGGATGAGAAAATTGTTTCATATGCTAAGTTAATATTTCAGGGGACCATACATTAATGCTAAATTAGATTCCTCCGACCTCCGTTTTAGGGGTACGGGGGCCAACGTTGACAAGATAAATGTTAAATTTAACATTTCTATTCTTTAATATTAAATCAGAAATTATAAAAAATGTTGCACAATTTTGACGTTGATTGGTGATGAGACTTGGGACTGGGACAATTTTATGATTCAAATGAAAAATGTTCATCTTGTTCTGTGTTTTTTGATTTAATGTTATAAAATAAACGAGTTTCTCAAAAAACTACTAATTTCAAAAGTTATAAACATTATTATTCGTAAAATTCAAACCGTAGAAATTCTAATCAAATCTGCATCTGCAATAAAAATAGGGATTTCCACTGACGATTTCAGTGTTGCCTCCATCCCACACCCAGACGAGTGGGATGAGTATCGAGTGTGATTTCATTTAATAGCTTTTTTTAGAAATATCGAACACATTGTTTTTTGTTTTCTGATTCGACGTATATTTTTCAAAATATTTGACTTTTCCTAGACTTTTGAACCACCACGTATACAATTTTAAACGCTTATTATTATTTTGACATAAATGAAAACATGTTGCGAAATTCTATTTAAGATTCTATATATGTACACAGAAGATTTCAAGAAGGAATTCTTTGAAAATAGTAGATGGAGCAGTTTGATTTAGCATGAATGAATGGACCTTTCAAGATTATTAACTTTTCATCTATGAAATTTTTTCGTTCTATGTTTCTTATAACGTATGCTACATATAGAATATTATACATGTTTTATAACGAATAACATACCAATATATTTAATTTGGCTATCGAAATGAGAGCTTTAGATGTTTCTTACGTTGAGCACCTTTGTGTTTTCATAGTGGACAATAATTTCAGGGTAAGCATGTAAAGTTTTAACAAAGTTTCACGTTCTAACGTCTAACCTCACGTAGTCACGACGTATAAATCTTTATCGAGTTCCAATAATATTCTTCCTCTTCCTCTTAGCTTATTCAGCTTACTACGATATATAAGGTATTGATTAGAAAAGAGTTCTGGTATCAGATTCTTAATACAAGTTCGTAATATATTCGCAAAATGTTATTGTAGCATGTAAAAAAGTATAAAATAAAACTTACAATAATAGAGACAATTTTTGTTAAAGAAAAGAATGAAAATATTTCGGCGAATTTCTGTACTACTTCTTAATATAGAAGTTCAACAAATTATATTGTATAGTTATTAAAAAAGTCATTATACAATTAATAAATATTAGTACTCCGTGATAGTCAAAAAATAATATTTTTGTTGACAAAATAATAACATTTGAATTTTTTGATCTATTATTGCATAATTAAATTTCATTAATAGAATAATTCCTAGCTTGAGATGAATATACAGGATATATTGTGGCACTTTGCCTGAACGTTCACTGATATATTTAGTTCAACTACATGGAAAATGGGTTTATGACTCGAAGAAATAAGCTGAACTAAAGACCAACCAAGATCTGGAATACTAAAATCAACGACGAATGATCATAACAGCTTACGAATAGCGCAATCTTTTTTTTAGAATCCTAGTACTTTCACAAGGAAAGTACAATTTCAAGTTAACACTATTTTTTCATATGACGCTTCATTCGCGTTTAATGGTGAAATTAATTGAAGATGACTATCGATGTTGGAGTGATGAAATCCACGATGAATGCATGATAACCACACACGATTACATAAAATGGCAACCTTTAGGCAGGATGTTGTGTCCATAGTACTTAAATTAAGTATGTTCTATTGAACGTAATTTTATATTGATATTAATTTTTTTAGTCGAGTGTAACTTTCTATCAAGAATAAATTCGTTGAAAATGAAAATATATGAGAAAAATGGTTGAGAAGTATTTATTTTCCGTGTAATAAAGACGCATATTTAATCTAAATCACACAAGTCGTCGAATTTTGCATGTACTTATTCGCAACTTTATACATATTGTTCTCTTAAGACGAGCCGGCTTATATTTATGAGAAACAAATATAAGACGAGTGGGCTTTAACTTTCAAAACAGATTGCAGAAAACTCATTTCAACAGAAGAATCACAAGGTTATTAATCTGAAGATAATGAAAATATCATCACTTTTTATTTTAATATTACAATGACAAATGCATAGCTATTGTAAGGAAACGGATTTTAAAGATAGAAAAAAGTATTTTATAAGTAGCAAAAGAAAAGTAACATTTCTTAATTTGAAAATTATATTATTGCATATTTCGTTTTTTAATATTTATTCATATAAACATAAATCATTAGATTGAAAACTGTGACTTATTCATATTTCAAATTTATATTAAAAACAGTTTTATAAATTAGTTATTGCATGAAAGCAAATAAATTTTATTTGTTTTGTTATTTAGCTAAGAATTTAAAAATACACGAAAAAGAATTCAACAAGAAATTAGCTAAAACAATAAATAAATTTGTCTTAGCTTATAATAAAATCTAAGAAATAATTTTTAATTTTATTATTTATTCGTAATTTTGTGATTGTGTAATTTCATATACCTCAATTTTATAATGTATTTAGTTTATTGGATTAAACAAATCTAGTGCCTTGTAAGATTGTGTTTAAGCGAGGTCCAGTGCATGCAGTCTTGTCTCAATGAACGCATGCTTCTCTGCGTCCGTTGCGTGAGTTAAGAGAATGCGCACACACTTGAGTTCTTTAATCAATTATGCAAAACATTTGCGGACTACAACTCAGTCAGTCAGTTTCTAGTTCTCACTCCTTGTATGGTGTCTCTTGTAGTACTATATCCTGCTTCTCCTTTTTGACTTTGTCTTATACAGAGACAAATATCCCTTTCCGTATAAACATAGTTCGTATCAACATAGTACTTGTTTATTAAAACTTCAAAATTAACTGGCTTTTCGTACATGGTTTCGCTTTACTTTAGTTGTCAGCAGTTTATTATTTATTGTAAAAATTTTAGCATTTTATGTCCTGCAAATCGAATCCTTCTGACTAGAAATCATTCCAAATATCTACAAAATTGTTAGAGATCCGTTAGTATATTTTTAAAATAAAAATAACATTTTATTATAGTATATTATATTTCTGAATATATTTTAGTACAAATTTCAAAGTATTTTTTCAAACATTTTTTTGTTTTCAGAGTTCTGTATTGCTGGTCGGAGAGATTGACAAATGGCTATCAAAGTTCGATATAGCATTATATTTCAGGTACTATATCAGAATTTTTGAAAATGTTTCAACGCTTGACATTCTTACGAAGTTTTATAAAATGTATTGACATATATTGGTTGACTATATATTAGACTTTTTTAAACTTTCTTATGGATTATCTGAGTTCAATAGTGTCTTAGATAACTCAGGTAACTAATAGTTTAAAAAAATGGAAAAACTCAAAATATAATGCTTTATTAAATTTTGCAAAAATTTTCTAAGGATCCGCTTTGTGAACTATTCAATTTTAAAAAACTTTGCGAATTACTGGTCTTAGTTTTCTGGTTCCTTGAATTTATGGATTTCGATGCTTTCAATTATCATTATAAATATATGAGAATTTAAATATGACCTGTTCGTTTAATATTTATTCAACTGAGATTCTATTTATACAGCAAAATTTCTTAGGACGTAAGAGTTTGATATTAATGACTATCTCAAAACTAAAAATGCCAAACTATTGTTTAAATTAAGTTTCAATAAAATAAGTTCTTTAGATAATTATTGTTTAAAATTTGCATTCAATTTACATCAGTATTATAATAAAATATTCTATTAAATCTTATAGCATTAAACTTAAACTTATATATTATGAAGGAAACAATCTCTGTCCGAGGTATTATCTTATTGATACTACTACTTGACCTGTCTATGTGTATGGATCTTGTTTAAATAATCAAAATTAACACAATGCACATTGCAATCTACATAACTACTTGAGTTTAATGTTAGTAATACCTATACAATTATTTTTTGATTTTTTATTACAACAATAAGTTATAAATAGACAACGTCAAATTTAAGATCTATTCAATTTCAACCTAAAATAAGCAAGTGTAAAAGAAATATTATTCTTTAAAATGTATAACTATTACTTCTGTCTTATAAGCGTTCAGCTATTTGTTAAAAAAATTTGCAAGTCTTTGTGTGCCTGCCTTTCTTTTATATCCCTCTTTCTAAAAAAGGCAACAGATTTTACTCTGAAATTAAACTTATTGTGCTCACAAATATTTTGCGTATAATCAACTACAATTCTAAATGTTATTATAAGATGTCGAATTTTATGAGTTGAAGGTGAGAGTGTATTTTTTAAACTCAATTAAGTAGGTCGACTATTTTTGCATTTTCGTTCTCCTAGACGACTCCAGGTATTAAGATAAAAAACGAATTAAAGGAGTTCAGTTCGTCGCATTTCGCGATGCCTAATAAGAAAAAAAGTTCCCTCTCGACCGACTCGTTACTTTGAATTATACGCATAATATTTTTACGTCTGACCGCGTAAAAATCAATGCGTCTAGCTGAAAGCGTTGCATAATTCATGCTGCATAAAAATAGGAAGATGGAAGATTAATAGTATTATCGGACGTTCGCTAATCGAGCTACTTGAGGTTCTATCGTTCAGAATATTACCATTAGATATTGTTAATTTTATTTAATTCACTATAATCTACATATATATTATATTAGATGAATGAGCTTTAAATATAAGTTGTAAAATTAATATTATTTAAAATTTATTCATGTATTCATATACACTGAGAAAAATTTTCGTAATTTTTAGTGAATTTAGTTGAACACTCAGGTACAAAGGTCATAACTGAGAAATTCAATTGTAGCAAACTGAATATAGAAGACAATTGTACTCCGAGTTCGTCAATTCAAATTCACTATTGAGATATATATATATTACCTAGAGATGTCAAATTTTCCCACATCAAAACACACTTTGAACTATAAGGAAAGCAATTTCAAATACTCTAATAAATATTTCATTACATTTTTAATCATAAAACGAAAATAATAAATTATTGTCAATTTACCTTAAAACTGGAATAATCAATTTAAACTGTAGATATGATATTTATTAGAACTAAGAGGCTTGCTTCTCAACCAGTGGGTTGAGTTTCCCAACCAGTTAGATTTGTATAAAAAATGAAAAGAAGTCAAAGGTAAATTTAAAAAAATACTTATATATACAGAAATAAGTGACGCATCTTTCTTGCTTTTGCTCAAAAATATTTTTTTTGTCCTCCCAATAGTTAAAAAAATCAATATTAAAAGCTAAATATTTTCATATAGTTAATTTATATAGAATTTTCAAATTTCAAATACGTGATTCTCTGCTAATTATGAAAGAATTTCCTTTTATTTCTTGGATTTTTGTACTTGGTATAGTAGGTAATGAGTTCGCCTGTGGACAAGTCGAATTGTAGGGCGCGAGTTCGATTCCTCGCCTAGAGGCATTTTTTATCACCTTAACAAGGTAAACGGAAAGGTCGAGGATATTTCTGCTCAAGGCCATTATAATGTCCGGCAATACAAGCGGTTTCGTTAAGTTATATATATATATTGGTATGCTATATGTTTTAGAACTGGTCTGGGTCCAACAAAGAAAAATCTCATCAAGTTTCATCTTGACTAGAGCTACGTTTATAATGTAGTCTGCCTGATTTTTTTTTACCAAGGTTATTTCAATGTTATTTTATAACAGTGAATTTATGCTATTCTTATACAACACATAAAATTAAAGTTTTGCGTTTTGGTGAACAGTATAATTAAAATATTAAACTAAAGTGCTTTTTTGACATTGCATAGTTTCATATTATTACTATATTATTTTATTCCTACCCAGTAAGAAATTGCCGTAGCTCACGAACGATTCAATGCTGATCCAGTACTGGAAGCCATACTACGGTCAATCAGACCTGCATCAGTACTGATAATTGCATGGCTAACCACAGTTGCCAACT
>JABFPK010000739.1:0-13950 GCA_022817445.1 Habroteleia sp. ZL-2020
ATTCAGAAAAGATGTTATCGTGCTTATATATAATAATTAAATTTCAAATAATTAAAATATATCTAGATTTTTAAATAAAATAACAACTTTATTTACTAAAAGAACATCGCTATGTACATTTGTCAAAGTCCATTGACAATTACAGCTTTATAATTAATTCGTTTTCTGTTCTTCTTCGAATTTTGCTCTCAAATACTTAAGTCCTACTAAAATTTGATCTCCATCCAAGTTAGCCTTCTTGTTCGATTCCGCTTTGTTATCGTCAATAGTTTTATTACTTTCTTCGGTAAGATCAGCAGGTGGTAAAGGACCAATAACATCCTCCTCTTCTTCCATGCTTTCATCCTTTGTATTTGCATTCGTTTCTTCAAATTTTACAAAATTATCATAAACTGGAGCGAATTCTTCTTCTCGCAATTTCCTCCTCTTTTCCACCCATTCTTCTTGGCTCATGGTGTACCACTTATTCCTCTTTCCCAGCAATTCTCCAAAAGCATTAATTTTGTCTTCAATTGAAGCTAAGGAATTTTTCTTCGTCTCTTTTTCATCTTCATTTTCTGTTTTTTCTTCTACTTCCTTGTCGACGTTATTTCTTATATTTGTATTTTCTATTAAATTATACTTGGCGTCAATTTCTGCAATTTCCTCCTCCGTCAGTTCCCCAGATAAACCCGCCCGTATTTTCTGTCGAACTTTGGCGGCTTTAAGTCGGTTCCGCTCCATCAGCAGTTTCTTCTCCCGCGCTTCCCGCGCTTGTCTTTGTTTCTCTTCGGTATCTTTGCGCAACTTTGTCAAAGTTTCTTGCTGCTTTTTTCGTTCTTCTTCATCCTGAGAAAAAGCATAGTAACCAACGCCGTGAGATCGGGCCTCGTCGAACAAAATGTCTTGGTAGTGAATATCGGTTTTGCCAGCTAATTTTTCCATTTGAGCCTCCCACTTTTTCCGCATCTTTTCTAATTCTGGTTCTCTCGGAGGAGAATTAGGCTTAGACAGAACATCTGAAAAAACATTTAGCTTGTTAATAATAATAATAAATTTATCCCTTATAATTTTGGCTAATACAATTTTCCATATAAAATTTGCAACTTGTTATTTGGTTTGATTTAGAAAATAATAATTTGTTATATGTAATATTTATTACCAAAATATCTATTGCAATCAATATTTCTCTATTATCATATTTATTTATTATTTATATATAAATAATTAAATATATTTACCATTATTTTCATTTTCTGCAACGTCAGGATTCCTTAAAACTTTTTGACTTAGTAATCTATCTTTTTCCTTCATTGCCGTCAAATCCTCTTTTAAACATTTCCTAGTCCTTCCAAAACAATCAATATATTCAATCCAGTCATCGTCATCATCATTGAAATCTAATTCAGACTCAGATTTCTCTTTCTCCTCACAATTTTGTTCTATGAGTTCTTCTTCAGAGTCTGATTTATTTGTAAAATCCACTAAATAATTTGGATTCGCATTTGTGTGTGACTTTTTAAGGTTATGGTACAACCTAGACTTTGCTTCGAGCATCAATTTGGATTTTGTGTGGATTTTCAGGTCATCGAGGTCCGTGATTTCTGATTCTGGCAATTTTTTAACCTTTTCATCTTTCTCCTGTGATTTTTTTGACTTGGGTTTCGACGCTTCTTGAGTCTTCTGAGAGGTGCTGTTTCTTAACTTTGCTGCTTCGACCTCAGCTTGTTTTTTTAAGAGTTCAGCCTTTAAACCCATTAGCGAAGAATAATTGATATTGATTTTGTTGGATGAATTCATTTTGCCTGAACATATATTTTATGGTTTTTGTCAAGTAATTTTCTGTTATCTTATATTTTTTATATTTCATTAATTTTAAAATTAATGTTCTCACCTGAATACTTTTGGCTGTATGACTCAATGGTATGCAATACGGTATAGAAAGTATTTATTATTTTTGTAAAGATTTTAATTTTGTATTGATATTTTTGGTTGAGGTTATGGTTTTGTTTTGACAGAAATATACAAACTCCATCCCACTACGGCTAGTATGTACCAAAGAACTCAGACAGCAGACGAGCAGACTCAGATTTCAGTTCTTTGTATGTACATACATACACTGCACCAAACTTGAACCAAACTTTCAGTTTGCAACGTGAAAAGAGACAATGTGATATAAATGCGAGATTAAAAAGGGATGAAATCTACAACAGCGCAGGCCTAATCACTTTGTCTCTATATATAAATGATATATAAATCAGCTATTCTATAATATGATCCAATATGGCGTCTATTACATATCAAAAAATGAAATGATTTCACATATCAGGGAAGTTGTTTCTGAATCTATAAATTAAATTAAGAAATCACTACATGTATCCTTTATACAAATTTTCAGTCGGATTTTAGAAATAATAAATGAAATTCTCTTCAAACTCACATCCAACATAAAAGTATATCTATAATATTCTAATACAGAATGCAAATTTCTATACAAGATACGTTTTATTAGATAAAGATTAGATCAATAGTATTAGTAATTAATAATATAAATTTTTTCAAATTCAATCCACTCAAAATAAGTTTTACAGAAGTAAATTAATAAAAAAAAATGTCATCGATATGCTCCGTTTATGTTCCAAAAACCTTGAAATCTGGGCACTTTAAATTGATAAAAATTTTTTTTCCCATTTTGAACTTTGAATATTATTTTCCATTTTCTTTCACATCAAGGGTGTCGTATTAGTTGAATTTCGCGAGATCTGAAACAATAATTTTTTTGGTCCTCCAAAATTAAGAAGGTCTCACCCTGGAAAAATTTCCAATTTTCAGTCGGATTTCAGAATTTGTAAATGGATTTCTCTTTGAACTCGAACCCAAATATAAATGTATCTATAATATTCTGATTCAGAATTCAAATCTCTTCAAAATATGCTTTATTAAAAAAAAATTCGACGAATAGTATTCGCACAATCATAGTTTTTCTATTTTTAAATTTCTTATTTTTCGATCATCATTTTTTGGCTATTTGAAAAAAAATTTGTCGAATAAAGTCAAAATGCAAAAAAACATTTTGTATAGTGAGATAGTTGCATTTATAAAAAATTATAATAAATATTTCCTATGCATTTAGAAAATATAAGCTATTAAAAAAGTTACATCATACAATATTATATTACTTTTATTCATTACTATAATGCATATTCATTCATAATAGTTTCTCTGTCTTTTGTGCATATATTGGATTATATACATTCGATTATTATTTTATTTCTTTTTGGTGTGAATAAACGCGAATAGAACTTTATATATTTCTTTCACAGCAAAGTACAATTTAATGTTGCCGCTTAATGGATGCCATATTGAGTTATATTTATCTGCATTGCCTATTCCCTAGATTATTATATTTAAAAAATGTCGGCATTGTAGGAAATGTAGAAGCTAATTAAAACAAGTATGCGAACAAATAAAATAATATATAAAAAATGTAAATGATTAATATTTAATAGCAAAAGAAAATAATGTAAAATTATTTGGTTCGAGTCATTTAGGTTATATTTTGCACACATATATGTTAAGCAGAATATATAAATATAGATGTATATAAAAGAGTTATTATTAAAAAGTTCAATGGAGTTGCCTTTTTAAAAATAATAATATAATTAATTAATGTTACATAGTTATTATAGATAATGTTCGACCTCCGGTGACATGACAATTGTATTTTAAAAAAATGGAATTTTAGCCACGAGATTTTACCTTGTTTTTTCTGCTGAAAACTCTAAGTTAATAATAATAATACCACTAGATGGCGTTTAGTCGAATAGATTGCTACGTTATTTTCTTACAAGTACCAAGTTTTTTTTCGAACAGCATATATGCCAATTTCACAGTGAAGCTAGCGTACTTGCTTCGGCAGTACATATACTAAAATTGGAACGATACAGAGAAGATTAGCATGGCCCCTGCGCAAGGATGACACGCAAAATCGTGAAGCGTTCCACATTTTTTGCAATTATACATATTAACAATATTAAATTTTAATAATATTTTAATGTATACAAAAAATTAATAAAATTAATTTGATATTTGGAATTGGCTATTAATTAACAAGTTATAATATTAATTATTATGTTTAATATATTGTAAAGAAAGAAGTATTTTCTCAAATTTTTAAGAATATACATAATAAATAATTTATTCTGATTTATAAACATCAAATTACATCTAATTGATGTAAATATCTAGTATAGCAATGTTGAAATGAAATGTTAATTTAAAATTTCCTTGTAACAAGGAAACACATCATTTTCTCAATTAATTAAAATTTATATTTTAATTGTTTTCAAATATTGTTATCTACTTTTTACAATTTAGGTATTCGATTAAATAAATGTTTAAAAAATATATATATGTTTGATTATATATATTGAAAAAAAACATAAAAACATTTTTAAATGTATGTTTCCTTAATGTTAAATTAACATTATAAAAATAAAATGAAAATTATTGTTCTCTTTTTCTAATGTTAATATTAAATAAAAAGATTTTTCTTATATTTATACTTATAATGGTTCAGACTTCCTTTGGGAAATAATTAAGACAAACTATATAAATAATATAAATTATATTATTTATATATTCCTAACTGAAAATAATAAACAACCATATTTTTTATTACAAAACTATCTTACGTTAAAAATGAGTATCTCTACTCATACCTAGAGTTTATGCATTTAAATGTCACAAGTCATTTACATGACATTTTTCGATGTCTCAAGATATACATATTTTTTATGTATATATACAGATGATAACGTCTGTAATCTTAATTCATCTTAATTCAAATACTAATATCAAGACCAAGACAAAAATTGTTGTTAATGTGCATCTTTAAATCACTATAAATGTAGTAGCGGTAAATCTACACATGACAATGAATTGAACAAAATATAAATAACACCCACGAAAATTATGATTTTTTGTCTCAATTTTCTTTTTTACTTTTTGATTTTAATCCCCTAAAATCTTTTTCACGCAATTGTTCTTCGAGAATCCGAATCCGGTGACGATGAAATGAATCCGGTCTAACCAACGCTCGGTAATACGCGGCGCAACGGCCCGCGCATGCGTAAGCGAAATCAAAATGAATATATAAAGCCGTGGTAGTACAAAGAAAGTATCTGAAGACTGATTTTCTCCGAGTCATCGTGCTAGTGGTATCGTTGCGCGAGTGAGATTTGTGACATGGAAGACATCGTCGACTGTAACTTCCCCGTGTGGGCACTGTTGCCGAAGAAGGAGACCGGAGTCAGCCAGTTCCTGGACAAGCATCCGGAGTATGACGGCAGGGGTGTCATCATCGCGATCATGGACTCCGGGGTCGATCCTGGTGCACCTGGCATGCAGGTATCGGATGACTTTTGGCCACTCCCTGCCTACCCCGGCGAAGACGTTCCTCTTCCACATCAATTCAGGCCGTGTAAACAGACGAGTTTCGCTTGTTTGTTTTGATCGGCTGCTACGCTTGTGCCCAAACTGTGCTCACTTTTCGATATTTGTTATCAAATTTCAGAAGCTACTTTACAAGAGAGCTTCAAGGCTCGCGAACTTGAATCATTTTAAGCTCAACTTTTAACTTTCTAACAGAAGTTTGCTCACTTCTAACTCACAAATGCAATTTTCCTTTAATGTAGCACGAATATTGTTCTTAAGATTTTTAATACTTCCACGGTAGTGTATTAATAGTGATACGTCAATAATAATAATAAATAAACAAATGGGGAAAAATGTCATTTATTTAATTGAAAGAAACTGTCAATTTCAATGAGTTGAAGTTTTTTAAATTAATATTACAATATTGGAGTATTAAAAATTTATCTTTATAAATAAATTATATAATATTTACAGAATTTTAATCGTTATATAAATTAACGTTCTGATATCAATTGCCGATGAAATCTTGAAACTTGTATTTTTTCACCTAGAAAGCGAATTCCAATTTCGTATCACCTGCTGTTTGTAAATAGTGAAATTTGTTATTACATTCTACTAAATTTGAGTAAATTTTGGCAATTCTCCAAGAATATTGATTTTTGATTTTTTTATAAGAATTATAGAATTAAAAGAAAATGATTGCAAAGTAAGTAATGTTTAACACTTTACATTCACTTGCTATTGAAGTGAATATTTAACTAAATAAAGAGAATAATGTTGTATTAGTTTTCATTTATGCAATGATATTATTCCAAAACAGAATTTCTTAATTCCTATATTAATGTTATTTTAAATAAATTTGTTATAACTTAAAAATTTAAGATGAAATGTTTAAATACTGATATCAATGTGGAGTAATATTATTTTTCAAAAGATTAATTTTATGTAAAGCTTCATTGTTGTTACATTAGATGTTGATATGACAAAAAGTGAATGCAAAAAACTGATAAAAACTACATTATTTAAATGATTTCTTTATTTAATATACCATTCTACGATTAATTAAGGACCATGCCAATGTTTTTCTATAATTTGTTAATTATAACAGAAAAATGATTATTTTAAGTATTTGGATATTTGATATTTAAATAATATATATAATTATTAGAAAATAGTCAGCAATGAATGATTTTTATGTTTATAATAGAAAAAAAGTTTGACTAATCATAAATGTTTTGTGAACGACATTCTATGATTATTATATAATATTAAAAGATGTTTCTGTAAATGCTCCTGGAATATAAATAATAATTAAAATATAAGGAAATAATGATATTTTAGGATTACTTAAAAATAGTAGTATATAAATAAAGTATATTTTATATATTAACGGTTGATTTAACTAGCTAGAATTTAATTGAATGAGATAATGCACGGGAAAAAATGTTATCGGACAATGCACTCTATAACATTTTGAAAATATTATATTCATAATTTATAACATATCGTTATTTCACTTATCAAAAATTTGTATCAAAATTCATGATTTTTTAATTATATTTTATTTTGTAATTAGAGTGATTAATAAATAAATAAATCAAATTGTTATTATATTTAAATTATTATTTTATCATTAATAAACATTTTTTATATTCATAAAATAATAATTATTTATGTATAAACGTTTTTTTCTCAACAAATTTTTTTAATTGGTACGTTATATTTAATTAAATGTATTTAATAATAATAATATATATTTAATTTTTATAATTTTGCATATTAATAGAACAAATTCTTTAGGTTCATTTAATTATATTACATATGATTAACTTAATCAAATTTATTAGTTAAATAATTCATTGCGAAAAAATATTTGGAACTTTATACACATAATTATTTTACTTTTTCTAACACACAGAAAAAGGCAATTATATAATTTAGCAATACACAATATCAATATGTTACATTCTTTCTAATTGTTGTTTTTAAAAACATGGTACTAATATTAATTCAATAACATTGATTAAATATTAATTATATATCATATATTATTTATCCTTATTGTAATCTTTGAGTTTTAAATTTAAAGTCAAATTGACTTTATAAAGTTCAACTTTTGATCATGTTCTTGTTGACAAAGTATCCATTTTATTTGGAATGTTGATAATGCAAGTCATTTAATTATATTTATTTTTTCCGTGAGACTGTGTGAGTGAAATTGCACACTCATATGATTTATGACTTTAGAGACTGAAACTATACAATGAGTATTCTGAGTAAAGCTAGGCCTCTTTTTGTTTCGTTTAAACTATTCAATTATTAATAGCAATGCTATATAGCGTGCATAAATGATTCCACAGCAAGATTTACTCATATACAATTCAACCAATAAATAATCAGAAATAAAAAAAATGTCCTTATCAAATTCTTATATCTAAGCGAATTATTTTTAAATCTGATTTATTTAATCTCTTATATCAATAAAAGAACTTAATTTTATTACATAAACGCAATAAATTGCAATTCCATATTAACATATATATAAATCTATAAAATATATGTAATACTATATATTTGTATTAAAATTTAAAAATTTGAATTTAATTTATTTTTCGGACATAAATATTGTTTAAAGTTAATTAATTTGAATTATTGTTTTCAGGTGACTACGGATGGAAAACCAAAAATTATTGAAAGGTTCGATTGCAGTGGTGCTGGGGACGTGGACACGAGCAAAGTTGTACAATCTCCAGTAGATGGCATTATCACTGGTCTCACAGGACGAAAATTAAAGGTCCAACCAAACGACTACTTAATTTAAGAAACAAACTAATTATTTACAAAGTGTTATCAATCAAAACAATAATAATGCATTCAGTATTCATGACTACATCTAATCTTGACACCACATCCGTAGATTCCCGAAAGCTGGAGAAATCCTACCGGAAATTTTCATCTTGGTGTAAAAAAGGCCTTTTCGCTTTACCCGACGAAATTGCGCGAACGCATAACCGCTTCCAGAAAAAAAAAATTGTGGGAGGACGGACACAAGACCGCATTTGCCGAAGCAAACAGACTATTGCAGGTTTAAATCTGTTTAAAAATAAACATATCTTTATTTGCACGGAAATGAAATAAAAATATAACACGCATATAACGTTATGTATTTGTTGCAAGTTTACAGTTTATAAATGCTAAAGCTGCAGAAAAATAATAAAATTTTAATTTCAAGGAAACGGTTCAACCGATGTGAATTAAAATGTATTTGCAGATAGTTTTTGCTGTGCAAAAATTCGTATAAAACGAAACGAAATCAAGGATTGCTTTGTCCGATCGAAGGCATTCATACGATTTGTCAATTAATCGGGCGAAAACGAAAGTTATAATTTTAGTCGAACGAATTAGGCGATGTCGTTTGACGTTTGATTTAGTAATTATGTTCGCCATAACTGGGACAGACGTTTCACAACGAACAAAGAAAAAAATAAGAAAGAGAGAGAAACTCGGGGCGCGCTATTTTTGCATTTGGCAGCGAGACATTGACTCCGATTCATGGCGTGCCAATCGGCTTGATGGATCAGATGCGCCGTCAAGGTCATTAACTGTGCTAAAAACCTGAATGAGTTTGTCGCCGGGTCAATGTAATTTGCAGTTTATGCAATCGAACTCGAATTACAATTAATCAAATGCCAAACGAAAATTGATCTGTTAGCGTATTATGTTTTAACAAAAATTGCGCTATGAGCAGTAAAAATATGCATTCTTACACTGTAACGCGAAATTCATTTAAAGGAATTAATAAAAAATATATAGCTCTTATTATATAATGAAATTTGTATAAAATTGGAATTCTTTAAAAATAGTTAATAGAAAAAGATAATGCAAATTAGAAATAATTATTTTTACTTGTTATTTTGTTATATTTATTTCATTTGTTTGTTATTTATTAATTGATATGAAATAAACACAAATACTTTTAATAAAGATTTTCGATTAATAAATATTAGGAATTTGAGGCAAAAAATCCAAATCCTACAACGGTTGAGGAAAAACTGGAGAAGGAGGAGTTGGAATCCAGAATTGAAGTATTAAATAACGTCGAAAAAAAATACAACGATGTTGGCCCTACCTATGACATTGTCGTATTTCATGATGGCAGAATGTGGAGGTCAGTTTTAACTCCGTTAAATATCGAAATCCCTCTGCTTTGCAAAAATTTATGTTAATATTTTATTTTAACTAAACTTCTAGTGCATATTAAATTTGAATTCACATACTAATTTAAATAAGAAAAATCGTATAATATATAACAAATTAATATACAAAAAATTATAGATTTATTATTTAAAACGTTCTAATCTAAATTTAATTAAGACAAATAATTGAATGTATTTTTAGGGCATGCATTGACACATCAGAAGAAGGGAAATTGGATCAGGGTGTTTTCCTTGGGGAATATTCAATCACACGAGAGTATGCTCCGCTTACGCAAGAGGACCAGTTGAATATTTCCATTAATGTCTATAACGACGGAAACTTATTAGAAATTGCGAGCGTTGTTTGTAGGTTTTCCATCTGATTAGTTTGAGCACTGTTAATTGTAAACTAAAACCAATTCATATAAACACGTTCTTATGATAATTTGATTTAAGTATAAAATTTATATTTATAATTTGAATAACAAAAAGCATTGTTCAAAATTGCGTTATTTTATTTTATAATATAAAATGAATTAAATTATATATTTTGTTTTAATGATTATTTCAATTTTTTTACTGAAGACAAAATTGAAAATTAAAATTCGTTTAATTTAAAGCGAGTCATGGTACTCACGTTGCATCGATCGCTGCTGCAAATTTCCCGGAAAATCCAGAATTAAATGGTATTGCACCTGGTGCTCAAATTATTTCGCTATGCATAGGCGATAATAGAATTAACACCATGGAAACTGGTACCGCAATCATTCGCGCAATGATCAAGATCATGAATTACAAAAATGTGCAAGTAATAAACATGAGTTACGGCGAGCATGCCCACTGGGCCAATTCTGGGAGACTGGGATCCTTAATGAGTGAGGTCGTGGATAAATACGGCGTCACCTGGGTGTGTTCCGTTGGAAATGAAGGACCAGCACTTTGCACTGTTGGTGAGTTAAATTTCATTTTTTTATTAGTGAGTGAAAGCGTATCATTAAATTTCTGATTACTTAAATATTTGATTTATTTTTTTAAGTATACTTTTTATTTACAATTATGTATTTAAAGCTTATTGATTTTCAAAATTTTAAGCAGTTCTGAACAATTCAATTTTATTTTATATACAAACAATACAAAAAAATAATCATTCGAGTATAATAATTTTTCAAATTAAACTGAGGGAAACTAATAGGGTTGCTAACAATTTCACATGATTATTTTATTTATAAACATATCGCAGGCTTTATTTATTGATTATGACTTGTTGGTTGTTGAGTCGGATTGGAACTAAAAATCGGTTTATGAAATGTTGACGCTGTAACATTATTCGGCAGTGGGATTTTTGTTTATGAATTTCCGTTTGATAATTTTTGATCGTGATAATTTCTGATCGTGTCGAGTTACATTTTCGAAACGGCTCTCGTATCGTTTTAAGTGCTCTCGACTCAGTGTCAAAATAAACAACGCTGCTCTTTGTCATCGTAATTATATTTTTTATATAACAATAATTTCTTTGAATAATAATTTGATATTAATTATCGATTTCAGACGCTCCACCTGACATAAGTACAAACAGCATTATAGGTGTTGGTGCGTATGTGTCTCCGGATATGATGATTGCGGAGTATTCTTTACGCGAAAAAATGCCAGGTATGCCGTTCACGTGGTCTTCGCGCGGTCCAACGATTGACGGCGGATTCGGGACAACGGTCTGTGCTCCAGGTGCCGCAATCACTAGCGTTGCAAATTTCACGCTCAGGAAGAGTCAACTTATGAATGGAACAAGCATGTCCAGTCCCCATGTCGCTGGTGCTATTGGTAATTAAATAAATTCAAGAACATCGAAGCACAACTTGCTTGGAAAATTAAAACAACTTTCTGTAATTATAATAACAAAGGAGTAATCATAATGTTTGTCAGCATTGATTGCAATTAGATATTAAAAATAAAGAAATAAATATTTAAATTTCGTGTCGTTTGCTTTGCAGCCGTGCTAATATCAGGACTGAAAGCTAGAAATCTCTCGTGGTCACCTTGCAGTATTAAAAGATCCATCGAGAACACTGCCCTCTTTATCGAGTCAATCGATCCGTTCGCCCAGGGATCTGGCTTGCTGCAGGTAGAAAAGGCTTTTGAAAATCTTGTAGCTACCGCTGGTGCCATTGAACGCGACGTTCGTTTTGCTATCAGCTGTGGAATGAATAATTCCAAGGGTTTGCATTTGAGATCTGGAGTAATTGACAGGCCCAAAGACTATGGAATTATCGTTGAACCGATTTTTTGTGATTCTGATAACGTCGGTATGACAAAAATCTTATAATAGGAATATCAAATTAGTTAAAAAGCAGCGATGAAGTTACATTTTTGTCAAAACTATTGTCCATGTATGTATTTTAGAACCGGCGCGAAAAATAAATTTCAATCTGAGGCTGTCGTTAAAGTCTGACGCACACTGGGTGCATGGGCCATCGCATTTGGAGTTAATGTACATGCCTAGGTCATTTAGTGTCAGAATTGATGTCACTTCTATGCCCGAAGGTGTCCACAACACCGAGTAAGTATATATAATGTTATTTATTTCCAAGTAAACGGAATATACAATTTTCAAGTGTATGACAGACAAGTATTATTCAAATATATATTATAAATCGTATTAATGAATGTTATTTAATTTTAGAATTCGAGCCTATGATATAACAAATATAGCTAAAGGGCCAGTATTCAGAGTTCCGGTGACAGTGGTAAAGCCCATGGTTCTACTAAGCACTCCGTCTCAGTCAGATCTATCCTTCTCTCGCGTACCCTTCAAGCCCAATACGATTAAGAGACACTTTATATTAGTTCCAGATGATGCCACATGGGGCGGTAAGTGTTAAACTATGGTTTTCATCCTTCATTTCCAAAGTTTAATTTTATTTTTTTAATATTTTTTATTGTAATATGATTAAATAAATTGTTTCGATTACATTTTATATATAAAGATTTAATACTCAAAATTATTTACTATCTAATTACATTAATGAAACACAATAATACCATTTGTATGTAGTTTTGCGAATAAGAAGCGCCGAGAAAGACAAAATTGGACGATTTTGGATTCATGCACTACAAATCAAACCGCGAATGTCCTGCAATACTCTGGCTACAAACAAGATGATCAATGTGACCTCTCAAACAGAAAGTACCGTTGGTTTTCATGTACAGGTAGAAATTAATTTTCAATGCTTACACTCTCTTTTAACAATTCATTAATTATTTTTTTTTCATACATGAAAATGCAATATCATTTTTAGGGTGGGCTAATTGTGGAGGTAGCCGTGGCCAAATATTGGGCTAACTTAGGCGAAATCATGGTTGATTATTCAATTGAGTTTCATGGAGTTCGATTGATAAGTGGTAATTTAACTTTGCACGCAGCAGACGGTATTAGTCGATTGGAACTGAAAAGTGCGTTGCGAAGCGAGGAAATTGTACCTTCTATATCTTTAAAGTCAACGGTTCAAGTTTTAAGGTAAGCACGATTTTATTTATTTTATGTATAAATTTAATAATAAGTAAACATAATTTCCGATTTGTTTAAGTTAGCTATTTTTATTTATTTATATCTAATATATGGGTAAAAATGTAATTTACATAATAATAATTTATACATTTATTTTGTAATATATTTGAATTCTATATATCATGACAGAAAACTATATATATTTATATATAAAATATTAAAAATAACAATATCTAGCATTAATTAGTTTATTATTATTAATTAGTTTACTTTTAGTTTATCTTTGAATTTCTGAAATGCATAAATGAGATTGATCGAACAGTTTTAATTGAAGTATCTCGAATTACTTGAAATGATTACTTTCAGACCAAATGATTCAAAAATAATTCCGCTGGGTCATCGCGATGTCATTCCCCCAGCTCGTCAAGTTTTCGAATTGCAATTGACGTACACATTCCACATAGCAAAAACAACGGAAGTGACGCCAAATGCAACGATGTTGAGTGATATGCTATACGAAAGTGAATATGACAGTCAAATGTGGATAATCTATGATTCGAATAAGCAATTTATCGCCTGTGGCGATGCCTATCCATCAAAGGTAATTAAATTAAAGAAACAATTGAAGAATTAAATTGAATTGTTGTTATTATTCTAAAACGTTGTGTGTCACAGAACAATGTCTTTGATGAATATTTTCTATATATTACAGTATACAATTCAGAAACTTGAAAAAGGAGATTACACAATGAAAATGAGTATTCGTCACGAGAAAAAAGACCTATTGGAAAGGCTAAACGACATGCAGATACTGCTCAACCAGAAATTGAGCTCACC
>JABFPK010000740.1:0-12043 GCA_022817445.1 Habroteleia sp. ZL-2020
GCAGAGCTTTGTTCCTCGTATCCTGTTGCGTATGCTTACAAAGTTTAATAGCATTACAACTTTTCTGACTTTTGACATCGAGGGGCGTGAGATCCCTCTATTTACATTGTAAGGATTTCAATCATGAATTGAAATCCGTGAATTTCATCGTCATGACACATTTAAAATAAATAAAAAATTAAAATAAAAACCTAATAATTTATTTAATGTCATTGTAATATTTTATATTTAAGTGAAATAATTAAAAATAGGCAAATTAATATTTATTTTAATATATTATTAAAAATCACGTATATATTTCTCATAAATAGTTCCATTGAAGTACATATTTCTAATAACCACCTCTCTTGATCTGACCATTCGATACTATTACTACTTGTTTTTACGAAAAATGTGGGAATTCTGTTCAGGTTTGCCTCAAGTCATGCGAATTACCCTATTTCTAATCGTGTTTTAACAAACTCTATTTATGTTCGCACTAATCTCAGAATAATCTGACAGTTCTGGGGTTGAAGTACATAGATTGGGTGTCAACGCGGCACACATTGGTACCAACATTTACTAGACAACATCGACCACTAGTTTCAAATCAGGAAACAAAAATTGCTACAACCTCACGTGACTGTGAAATAGGTTTTTTATGTATCACTGTCACGAAGTGAAATTACATTGAATGTGTTCTCACATTTGAATGCTTAAAAAAATGACAAACTAAAAATGGCAGAATAAAAATGATGAACAAAAACGTTTATAGAAAATAAGATAGTTATTCTTAGAAATTTCATAAATGTTATAAAAATACCGTTTAACAAGTAAAGTAAGAAATACATAATCCAATGAAGCTGAAGAATTGAATTGATTTAAAGATATGAAGGTCATTATAAATGAATAGAAAAATGAAAGTGGAAGATGAAAATGTTCAGAGAAGTAACAAAGGAGATTTAAAAAGATAAAACCCTAATAGAAATTTGAACTGGGCTAAAACATGGCCCTGAACTGGTATCCACGCTGCCAGTACGGGGCCCGTATGCACATGTAACGCCGGGCATGAGAATGTCCCCCACGGGGAAGCCTATTTTCTCAACCACGTTTGGCCCTAAGATGGGCCCGGTAGGATAATTTTATTTGCTTCAAATTAGTTAACCGTCTCATGATTATCTGAAGGTGTTCAGCTATGGCCCCATAATTAAATCCATATCAAGGCCCTTTATATGGCATTCCTGCTCGGGGCCATTATATTTCCCGGCGGTACATGCGGTTTCGGGGCCTGATGTGTTATTTTTTATGGACCAGGTGTGGGCCCGACAAGGAAAACTGTCATCCCGTTTGCCATGTTTCTTCCTGATCAGGGCCACGTTTGTAATGTGGCCAACCCGATTTAATTTCTACCAGGTAAATAAATACCAAAGGGGTCGTGATTACAATACCCAATAACAGTAAGAAAATTTTTCCAGAACGCATTAAGAAAGACGATACTACTATACTGTTTTCCGAAGAAAAGGATAAAAAATATTATTTGCACTTATAAATTTGGAATGGTATAAGGAAACGTGCGACCAAGTGTGAATTACTTATGTGCGGCGGGCTTATCTGCGATTCCATTTCCTCAAAAAGATGTCTTTCCCCTCTGAACAGAAACTTATTCTATTCGAAAGTTTTGAGAAACGATGCTGTGTTGGCCAGGTCAGCCGTCAATAATGAGAAATGTTTGCCGCCGGGGATTCTACGGTGAATGCCGAAACTGGCGAGCCATTTGGGTCGCGTGCGGATTCTCATCACGTACGTAATACAAGTGGGCCTGGCAACCCTTTGGAGACAACTTCGCCTGTCATCGAATCGACGTTCTGTTATATAAGGAGCTTGGCTTGCTCATTAACTCAGTTAATCCATCGTTTTAGCGAATCGAGCGTCCTAATACTAGTAGTAATAGATGTACTAATAGACGTACTCAGAGGGAAAATTATTTCCTCAATTAATTGAACAATATTTTCATTGTGAAATTGAGATACTGCAAACGTTATATTAAAATAAATAATTTTAAATAAGCAATGGCATGTTTCCAACACAAAAATAAACTAAACTAAACAAATAAAAATTATATAGAAACAGAAATAGCGACTGAGATAGTAATTATCAAGAAGAAAAACCAAAATATTATTTTCCCTTTGTTGTTATTTATATAAATATTTATATTATAACAAAAAGGAACAAAATGCTATGGATCTAAAAATGGAAAGCAAAAACTGAAATATAATTATACCAAAATTGTTCAAAAAAGAGAGACGTACCGAATGTGCAAGCAGTTTATTTTAAGATCTGAAATTAATTGCATTATGTGTTAAACGATGAATATACTAATTAAGATGTTTCTTAAGTCATCCTTTTTCATTTCAATTAAACGAATTAAATTTCAAATTGAACTATTCTCGTTATATAAAATCTTCGAAGATTAATTCTGACAGAGTGAAATTGCAAGGCGAAATTGCATTAAAATCCGACTTTATAAAACGAACGACTAAACTTAGAAAATATTAGACTGGATATTTGAGGATAAATTCTGACGGTCAGCCTCGAAATTGACTTTGTAAGTCTCGAAGAATTCAATTTTCAAGCTCTAAATTCAATTCCAAGTTTCAGTAGACAAATTTAAATGTCCAATTATGGATGTACCAATTACATTATATATACTCGGACAATAAAATCAAACTCAAAGGAAAGTGTGATATTGTTTCATAATATCGTCTCTAATGACCGGAACACCGAGCAGATAAGATTAATCGTTCCATGTAGTGAATATACTCAAAAAATATATCATATATAACTACTGTTAAACAGTAATCCAGCGAAATAAAAAAAATAAATATCAAAATGATTATTTTTAACAGTAAACCATTCAATTTTGAATTTTGAAACTAAATTAATAAAATAGAATTTATATCTGTTAAAAAAAGTAATTATTATGTTTAAGGGGTGTTTAATGTATCAAAACTAAATATTAACAGAATAAAAATCGTATGTCGAATTTCTATATTTAAATTTTGCATAGAAAATCTTGAATTTAAGATAAGATTTAGTTTGATTTTCCAATGAATTATTATTGGCTGTGTAGCGTCGAATTAAGTTATGGTTGTTACCGATTATTGTTATCCGTGTGAACTCTGCTATTCTTGATCAAAAACAAAACTCCGGCACTGCTGTTAATTATTAATTAAATTTGCAATGACTTATTAATTATTTACTGATTAGAAGTGCTGGTATCTGAGACATCAAATCAGAATTACAATGATAAATTATTTATAATTATTCAATTGCACTACTGTAAAAATATATGAAATAAGTAAAGATAATAAGTTATAGTAAAATTTAATTTTTAATATAAAAACTTGAAATATGCAGATAAAAGAGAATGCAACTGAACACTTTATATTTTAAGTTCAAAACGAGACGCCAGAATATGAATATAAAATGGTAGGGGGCGACTTTGTTTTTTAATTATGCTAGCTCTTTTACTAGGGAAATTGTAATCTTCCGTCTGCAGGATATTTAGTAAAATTATGTCTGTTGATCGAGTTTCAGACTGTCTTTAGTCTGGCCACCCAAACTCCTGCCAGGCTAATCAAGTTTGGCACAAAATATTTTTGTCATATTTAGATATTGAATACAAATCTGGCGCTCCAGGGTCATTCCAGACTAACGAACTCTGGGAAGAGCATGTACTGTCAGACGTAAGTAGTCTGACAGGAGTATAGGCGGCCAGACATATCTTTACAACATTAAGGTCCAATAATATAAATAATATAGAATTTAAATTAGAACCTTTTCTCTTTACAGTTTGATGTATTTAATCAATTTAAATCGAATTGAATATATTTAAAAATTTTGTTTAAAAAGGTAATAAAAAGAATAAACTATAAGTGGAAACTTAATTATTTCTTCTTAAATTATTGGTTTCACAATTTTTCCTCCGTTTCGATTGTTTTCAAAGTGTTAAAAAGTATCATCCTACTTCGTCTAATTAAGTCGCTCTCTGTTCCTTCACTCCCGATAATTGTTTTACTCAAGAAAGCCATTTCGATCATTCTAATTTGATCATCTTGATTTGTTCGTTTGAAATTCATCGTCCACGTTTGGAGTTCCTAAATTTATCATCTATTCGGTCACCAGATAAGCTCACTTAAAAACCAATCACTCCCAAATCCATTCTCAATCTCACTATTAGCCGAGACCACTTCATTCTAAATATTCTAATAATAGTATCCAATGAATTTAACAACAGTTCTCGGTAACAACGATTAGTCACTTTTGGATTTTGTCCTATACTTCACAACAGTAATTACGACTATCTAATCCAATAGTTCTCAGTAATCCATTCGAATTTCGTCTACCGTCTTTCGTCGAATTTACTCTTGCTACAAATAACTTTTTCCACGAATATCGATTACCTTGGTGGAATAACTTGGAACCCTCGCTCGAGTTATTTTGTCAGTTTTTTTTGAGACAAAAAAGTCACCTGAACACAAAATCATAAAACACGGTAAAATTTATGAAGCAC
Source organism: Habroteleia sp. ZL-2020 (assembly GCA_022817445.1). Taxonomy (NCBI): domain Eukaryota; kingdom Metazoa; phylum Arthropoda; class Insecta; order Hymenoptera; family Scelionidae; genus Habroteleia; species Habroteleia sp. ZL-2020. Next base: position 4,553 of record JABFPK010000740.1, read on the forward strand.
GAACATTCCAGCCAAAATAATGTTACCAGACCAATTGTATACGTAGGTAAACGTGACCTGAATATCTTCGTTAAACAACTCGATACCTTTCCAAATTTATATAACCCCACTTAGCGAAAGAAGTCTAAGTGTATTAAACCAATTTTATTATTTCAATTATAAATACTTGTTGACTGACTTTTTATATTTTACTTAGTAATAAAAATTGTACAATTGGAAAATATGTTCTAACCAGTTCAAAATAAGTAAATAAATGGAAATTACAATTTACATTTGATTATTTCAAAACCATAATCTTCGTCTGAATTGACAAAATGTATTTACGACATTTTAATTTGACATCGGCAAGAGGTCGTTTTTATTTAACCGCATTTGGAATATGAAAAGCCTTGCTGGAAAACTCCAACAACGGATACTTAAGACCAATAATACACTTTTGGCTCTGAACACAATCCGTTCAAAAGATGGAATACAAACGGCTTTAATATTTCATTGGCCGAAGTACATTGAAAACGAAGATATATTCCCCCGTCGGAGCAAAAATTTGCCTAATTTGAAGCTTTCAAATTCCAGTATCAGGATTCAACAATTAGTTTTTATTTTGCGTTTGATTATTTTTTCTATTATTTTGCTTATCTATCTGAATTATAATGCCCTCTATATATACGTTGGAAAGAACTTCCGTAAACGTTTTGTACGCTTATTTTGAACTTCTTTAATGGCGACAAACTTCTGACAAGATACTTATAAGTTGACATATGTTTTATCGTTGGAGTGGTTTTTGAAAAATATGACTAAGTTTCTGTGCGAGCTGTGTAATTTCTCATGCCGTTTATCCACGGGTGACGCCACATGTTTACTCGATAACACACGCTCTTGGAGTATCTCCGAGTATCAATTCCGAATTAACAGCAGCAACGATAAATTATTTTGCACCCTGGCTGATGGCCTGCTAACGGAATAACTTACAAACCGGCTCAGAATTTAGAGTACTCCAGTGAATAATGATTCTTTCTCTACTTAATCAATAAAGCAGACATTCGGTTTACTATTACCGCGTGTTCAGACACGAGGCTTATTAACTGAAACAGGAATTAATGTTCTTTTTCCTAACCATTACCGTATAATCGATTGGAGAGCACAATATGATATTAGAAGAATTTATTATCTTTCAGATTCTAGGTAATAAACTACTTATTTTAATTTGACGTTATCAATTCTTTATTTAAAAAACGTGTTTATAACGTCGACATTCATGCAGCATTTTCAATCATAATTACTTTTCCATTAAATGGCTCACATGACTCTGAATCGAGTGGGTTAAAAAGCTTCCTTTCAATCATTCTTGTTTCATTTGTAAAATCAAAATGCTAAGCTAATTTGCTATTAGAACATGGTTGTTAAAGGCTTCCATTTCAAATTAGTATCACTTTTTATGAACAGAAATATCAATCACAGATCTTTTTCAATTTATATTTTCCTCTGATACCCCTTTTCAAATTTCATTTCTACGTTTTCATTCGCGCGTTTTGTTGTGTTTAAAGTTAAATTTGAAAAGGATAACTTATAAAAGAAATACGACGTCATCAGTTCTAAAAACTTGTCTTCTTTCAAAGATACAACTTTCTTAAAATATCGCGTCGTATTTCTTTCACTTAAATTCCTTATCGCGGGCTACTTTTCTAACTCAATCAACACGTATTGTAAGGCAAGACCCATCTGGCGTGTAACCCCGCCGTGTAATTCGTCAAAACGAAAGCGCAACTGAACGCGGGCATTAATCAAACTATAAAATTGATGAACTTGGCGCTACTATCAGATGAGCTATCCGAAACACCCGCATCAAAAACTGATGCCATGAGAAATACATCCAGTTAATTGAGCGGAAGCAATGACGTAGCCATCGGTTAAAATTGTTTCGCGGAGTTGTAAGTTGAATAACGGAAGAATTATTAGTTTCAAGGGTATCTTGATGCAATTGACCTATGCATAGTCTAATAGCAATTATTATTGTACTCTATAAAGTTAATAATTGAGTATAAATCATGAGGATAATTAATACAAAATGTAAAAAAGGAAAGAGATTTTTCAAATTTGACTTAGACAACAAATTTAACTTAATAGGTCATATCAACGTCATGCGTTACACCCATGGTAAATGCCCCATCAATTTTTACTAGGCCTTCTTGAATTAAAAAAGTTTTGTTTAGAAAATTATAAATTTTTCTTTGTCTATCTCTTAGAAATAAAAATACCATTCGATTCTTATTAAAATGGATAAGTAAATGAATATTAATTTCTTTGATAAAAACTAGTGTTTCAAAGAACAAAAATATTTCAAACTTTGTGTGTTTGAAGATAAATAGCGTTCATATGCGAAAGAAACTGTGTAATTACATATATAATTAATATTCTAAGAGAACTGCATTGTACCACCGCAGTAGTGAAACATAATATTGTAAAGTAAACTAAGGAAAAAGTTTGTTAAAAATTTACCATACTTCTAACGAATTTTTCTGTAATTACGGTATAATTTTAGTAAACTTTATAATAAATAATTTAAAGTTGCACACTACTTATGACTGTTTGTCAAACAGCGTGGTAAATTTTTAAAAACAGTTTTTTCTCTGTGCATTTGCAATTTAAAAATGTGTATCTCAGGGACCTTATTTTTTCATCAAATTAAATTACTCACAACTTTACCATTTATGTTGTAAGAAATTTTTATTTTTATGGTATTATTTTTACCATTGATTAGAACTACATTTTAGTATTTATATTTTACAGATTTACCATTTAAATGGCTTGTACTCTATTACTTATACTGTAAGCTTTACCATTTTGTTGTCTCAGTATACGACGTATTATGATATGTATGTTTTGCATGAACACGAAATTATTCTATTTAATTGAATATTTTTTAAATCAATTGATAAAATAAAATAAATAACAAAACCGAAGAACTTGATTAGAAAAGAGTTACCAAATTAAAATAAAATTTCTATATTTATTTTATTTTTTATGAAAATAGAATATTTAGTTATTGAATGCAAATAAACGAATAAAGCAAATACGAATAAAAGTGATCTCGAGGATAACCCGGGATATTTAAATAAGTTAGATAAAATCATTAACTAAAATATTTTACTCAATAAAATAATGAAAAACATTGAAAACCACACACCAAATATGAAAGAGACAAATGAAAACAAAATAAAAAAAGGTAAAATGTTAATTTTGGAAAGATACGATCATACCGAAATTTTGATAGAAGAAATTTCGACGGTTACCCGAGCAGTCCCGATCGAGGGAAAATAATTTCTCGGAACGCGATCAGAAATGAAAATTTCCGTTGCGCTATTCTCATAACTCGAATCGTCATATCAAAAGCATTCGAACAATTCGAATTACACTAGAAAAGTAGTAGGTGGCAGTGAAATCGACTTACCGGAAAAGAGCTCGAGATATTTCTCCACGCCATAGTTGCCCGGGAAACGGTAGTTGGGATCCCTTAAAGCGTCGCCACTGTGAACCTTAATTCGCTTTATCATGAAACTAATATTGTCAGAGCGGCCATCTTGATTAAAATCTGAAACAAGATGCAAACACCTTGATGTTATTAACGCTCGATATCACTCGTAACATTAATTGCATATTATATCATGATTTAATAACTGCGGAGTTTGGTTTTCAGTTTGGGATGAAAAGATGGAAGAGCAGGTGGCAAGGGAAGGCTAAAAATTAAAGTTCATAAAGAGACATTTATTGGTTTTACTCCATAATGAGGTCTACGCTACTGGATTCTAAGCGCAGATATTGTGTTTAATGCTTATAACAGAATTTTTTATCCGACAACGTAATAGAGACGGGATCGAAGCTGCAATATCGTGCACCAATACCTAAGAATCGTTTTTTATATGACGCACAAATTCATTTTTAATTTACTGTAGCAATTTTAATGAAATAATTTTCTAATAAGAACAGTTTTCTAATTTTTTTTTTTCAAGAACTTATTCTCTATTAAATTACTAAAGAAATTATTTGCCATTACTTGTGATATCACCTAACATTTTTTTTTCATATTTTAATAGAATAATTAAGTTTTATTTTTTATATTTAATCACATTTCTATTTAATTCAATAGCAATTTATAAATTATTCGCTTATAGTTTGTTAAATTTAACTTAAACGTAATTTTTTAGTACAAAAAATCAGCAGCATTTCGCGGTATTGCACAGCAAAATTTCAATTTCTTTCGTAGGATATGTGATATTTGGTTTCTATATTTCATTTTTATTTTCACTAGATCATTTACATTATATTTTTTATTTCACTTTTTTAAACATACATTTTTATTCTAAATATATATATGCAAGAAAGTTGTAATTAATAAAATTAAATAGTGTTTGGCTGACGTGTAACAAAGATGTGATGAAAAATCAACACTGTTTGCATTGACGCAGTGTCGACCAACATTTTAACAACGTTGTTTTAAAGTCAATTACCCGTGGCAGTTTGTTATCAGGAAAGATGTAAACAATTAAAATTTGAACTATCTTCTTCTCAGATTAAAATCTTTAAATGCATAGCCTTCATTTAATTCTCTAATTTTCTTGTAATTTAAAAGAAGGCTATTTATACTTCACTATCTTTCTCTTTCAAAACAAAAGCGTCCCCCCAAAGGTAAGAAAAAACATGGTATGAGACCCGTATGCACATGTAATGCCGGGCATGAGAGTGGTCCCCTTGGGGAAGCCTATTTTCTTAACCACGTTTGGCCCTAAGATGGGCCCGGTAGGATAATTTTATTTGCTTCAAATTAGTTAACCGTCTTATGATTATTTGAAGGTATTCAGCCATGGCCCCTTAAGGCAATCCATATCAGGGCCCTTTATAGGGCATTCCTGCTCGGGGCCACTATATTTCCCGGCGTTACATGCGCTTTCGGGGCCTGATGTGTTATTTTTTATAGACCTGGTGTGGTCCCGACAAGGAAAACTGTCATCCCGTTTGCCATGTTTCTTTCTGACCAGGGCCACGTTTGTAATGTGGCCAACCCGATTTAATTTCTACCAGGGCAAAAACGACTTGCTATGGTGGAAAAACGAACAGTTGCAATTAATTTTGGAGTCGTTTCGATTTCAAAAGCACGTTTGCTTAGAAAATGGTGAATATGTTAACTAGCAAAACAATCGATTTGTTACACGCAACTTTGTCCATTAGAAAGCTTCCTCGAGGCGGTTGAACGAACGCAAAGTTTCGAGTTATCGTCGATGTCGGGTCGCGAAAGTAATACGCCCTAACACAACTACAGAAACTTGGTACGCGCGCGGGTGACTACTCAATCATAGCGTGGGTATAAAACGAAGTCGCTAACAAACTTTTCAAACTGTTTGACCTGCGGGAAACCAAGGAATTGAGACGATTCGAGGTCGCGCGATGTCTTCCTCTATAATGAGAAGCGCAAGAAAGTTGAAATGGTAATTATCGTATCGGATCGGGACAAGTCGAATAGCTTTTAATTGTCGTTGATAAATTCTTATTTCAATCCATCTTTTAATTTATATTCAAGAATTGAAGTTATGGCAAGAAAGAGATAGAGAAGAACGTTAGATTATTTGAAAAGTTATATGATTTGATTAAAAAGCGAGTAATATAAGATGAGAAACGTTTTTGGTTTTAATAGAAGAAGAGTTTTGAATATGACTGTAGAATATATTAAAATAATATTAAGTAAAATTATGATTACATCATGTGCGAAAAGGTAAATAATTTAACATTAATGTGTGTGGAGGGAGGACAAAAGTAACCTATTGGCATTGGAAGATGAATATGATTGCATGAAAAAAATATAATTATGAGTTATATTACCATAATTGATTATGCAAAAATTATTCAATTATCAATATATCGAATTACAATGTAACTCAAATAGAAATTTGAACTAAAGGCAACTCAAAGAATACTAAAAGTAAATTGAAATAGAGGAATAATATAAATATTTCACAAATCAAAGTAAACAAAACTGAAACAGAATGAAAATGAATAATAAGTAAGAATGACATTACGAAAATGAAAAAAGATTCTAAATGTGTTTTAAGTTATTCAACTATCATATTTTATAATGTTTCGATTAAGTAGTAAGTATATTATAATTTCACATAAACTATATGAAATATTCAATAACATCTATGATATTTAAAGCAGAATATATTGGTAAAAATCAATTAAATTCTCAAATTGTTTTCTTTCGACTTCTTTCCTAATTCTATTTTTTATGCGAAAGTCTAATTATTAACAGTTTCACGTATAAAAAAATATTCTTAATAAATCACTCACGATTTAAAAACCCCGAAGAAGTCTATAAATCCTAATAAGTCTACTTCTTTCTTACATCCAATAATTACTTTCCATTCATAAAACGTCGTGGAGTAAGAAGAAAAGGCAAAAACATCTCAGACGTGGAATAAAAGATCCGGATCCCCAAACAAAACCCTCGATTGTCGCTTTCGATTTCCAATCGCACTTCTCTGACTTTTTTTCTGGCAATTTTTCCCTTTCGCTATCCCTTTCAATTAAGTCGAAATACGCGCGAGAATTGCTCTGATTGGGTACATCTACAACGGGGTGGTATCGAAAGAATAAAAAGCACGACAAAGAAAAAAAAAAGTTAAAAAGGAACGAAAAAATGGAGCGGACGCCAAAAAAGCGGTGGAACGGGGTAGAAAAAAATTGTGCTGCGATGGCGAAGGCACGATCACTTGGCTCGAACAAAAAAGGTCGTGGTTTCAAAACAATCGAGAACTCGCAGCCGTTTCACGCACGACAGTTAATTCATTTGCCCGGAACAATTTTCCATTTTATTTCCAGCGGCTCGACCGGCAAACAGTTTTCCCTTGGCGTATTAAATCATTCGCGACGCCGTGCATTCAGCGAGATTTTTTCGTATTTTGTTTCAAAACCCTTATTCTTTGTCAACGAACGAGAAAAGATTTACTCGCATTTTTGTGTGCACTCAACAATATTGTTTTCAAAGTTACTATTTGATGCTTAAAATACTATAATGTCTTAAGATATTCTATCATTTCTCCTAACAACCAATCACAATTCTATCTATCCTAAAGACCTTAATCGGAACGTTTTTGCAACATAAATAATATTTTAGAATTTATTACCGTAATTTCTACTTCATATCTACCTAATATCCACGAATTATTCATTTTTTTAGTTAAGAAAATGACATGTTCTTTTTCAGATTTATAATAATATTGGAACTTTGTACGAAAATTCAATTTTCTATATGTACACTGTGGACATTTCTCTTCTTAAATATCTTTTTTTTACGTACTGTATATAATGTGTGAGAGAAAAGTAATTAAATAATTAATTAATCCGAAAATGTCCAAGACGTTCCTTTTTGTTAAATAACAGTAAAAGTTGACCTTCAGGAACAATATAAAATTCCTGGGACTTATTGTTTTTGATTTATTT
>JABFPK010000742.1:0-13936 GCA_022817445.1 Habroteleia sp. ZL-2020
AGAATGTTCTATGTTTTAAATTCATTATGTATCAAATTAGGAATTAGTTTAAAAAAGATTATTATTCGATTACATACGAAGCTTCTAATTAAATTCATTTGTTTTGTTACGAATTATTAAAAATTTCTAATTCTGTCAGAAAAATTAATGACGAAGCAATAAAATGTAACTCTTTTATTATAATTGTTGTAGGTATATCTATCTATCTTGTTCCTAACGCGGTGCTTTGACCCATTTAGCGAGTGAAGAAGCATGAACACGAAATGAATATTTAAATTTCAAGTGTTCTTCGAGCTTAAATAGAACTTCTTTATATTGATTCCAAAATTCTGTATTGGATTGCAAGAATTCTACAAACGACGACTGAAAAAGCATACTTGCGTCTTGCGATTTAAGTTACAAAATAAAGAAGCCAGTCTTATGGAAAAACAGTTAAACAGAAGATAATGTGCAGAGAAATAGAATTTTCCAATACTCTATTTCAATCCACAAAGCGATATTATTTGAACTGGAAATCATCTTGTGGTAAAACAAACTTTATATATATACAAAGTTCAACGTTCTTTCAATTATTGTTATGAAATTTTATATTTACATGTAATTTCATTTTATGACATATTAGAATGAGCTTGGTTGGTTAATTAAATATAAAGTTATTACTTCGTTGACTATAAATGTTGGCTTTACGTACATAAGTAATAAAAATAACGTTACAAGCAATTACAATAACAAATCATTATATTTTTCTCAACAATGCGATATAATTTGTATTTTATATTTTGATTCGTATAATAACATTTCATCCTCATCAAAATTATTTTTTTTATTTTATTAATTTAAAAATAAATTACAAATAAGATAAATATAAATAAATATTTTATCACGTATACACGATATCGTGTTACTGGAGGGAAAATTTTATTTTATTAATAAGCATTCTTAATCGTTTTATTTTTATGTAACTTTCTTTTTATAAATAAAAATAAATACATCACCTTTGCCTTTTAAAAAAAACTTTAGTTTTTGTGAAATTGCGTTCATAGCTTAAAATTTGAACTTATTCTATATAAACATTCTATTTTATAACCAGAATTTATAAAGTTCATCGCTAAATTTAATTTAGAGTAACATAAATCAAATTGAAACAATATAAGCATTAAACAAAATTCGTCGCATTGGAAGAACGGCACGCGGACCGAAGGGGAATATATAACCGGACTCTCTTCTCTCAGTATCGATCTCATTTCCGCCGTCGACGTCGACCACCCCGCGTCACCTCCCGCAACCCGGAGCCCCGTCCTTCTCTCGCATCCTGTAGGATCCCATACACTTTGCCGTTTTACGCTCCGCCAAGCCGACGTCGGTTCCCGGTTGTCGACGTTCGCCTTTCACTCACGCGCATTAAATTTTATAAGTAAACACAAAAATTTTATTATCATTTTGATGAATAAATTTTCGACGACTGTCACAAAATTTCAATTATTTGCAGAAATGTATAGCAAAATTTTACTACGGTGTGAATGTTTTCAAAAAAGAAGACAAAGAAAAAAAAAAATAAATCAAGAAGCTACACTTAGTCATTGCAGTGTTATCATATAATCAAATTTTGGAATATGTATTACTATTACATGAGCTTGCCTTTCAAAAAATTTTGATTGAATTAATTACAAGTTAATTTTTTTCTTGAACAGCGTTATGAATGAAAGAAAATCTTAGCAAAGTCAATATACCAACTTAAAAGGAATTAATCATATTTTACATATGTAATATAATTATTTGATTATATAACATCTATAATTTTATGCGATTTCAATATAGAATTGTATTAAGTAAAGCAATAACTTTGCTTCAATTTTAAATTTTAAATAAATCGATAAAGAATATTAACCGGGAAATATATTAAAGCAGCACAATTTATTTAATAAAGACAACAGTTAGAATTTATCTGAAAAATATTAATGAACATATATATATATATATATATTATTTTTTGTGAAATTACAATTTAAAATAGCCTAAATTATTATTCCATTATTAGATATATTTTTACAAAGAATTTTATATGACTTCACATTTTCCAGAATCTATTATCCATTTGAGCAATTCTTATTGCACTTCGTTTGATATGTCGGTATAAAATACATTAATCGGTGAGTCAAAATGTGATGGCATTTTTGCGACATTTATATGCGTTCTAATTTCCCTCAACAGACACGCTCCCTTATTTCGACACGTAAAGAAAGATCGATGGCGTGACTCATGCAAAGTGGGAATTTTGCAGAAAGACGAAGAAATAAAGATTAGTCTAGGGGTGACTGGCTCAATGCGATAAATACCAAGGGAAGCACGTGCTGCGCGTGTTCTTTCGGACAGTACGAACGCCTCTTTGCGCAATCCCAAGTAAAAATATATACATCGAACATGTACCTTGTACCATTTTATCGATATAGACTTTCAAATCAAAAGAGATTACTTTATGTATATATAACGAATGTAAACTAACAAAATAAATTTCAATTTAAAGTTCACTTGTAAAGCAGGTAGAAAGTATATAAAGCTGAAAAATACATTTAATGTTTAAATGAAAAATTTTAGATTAACAAATATTTATTGGAATTTGCACATTAGAAATTTTGCGATATATATTTTTTATTTTTCTGTTTAAAGATTATTATAATTTATATTTCTGTTTAATACCCGAGTGGAAAAGTGCAGCATGGAATGAGGCTGGCTAATGTCCGCGACCCAGCCCTATGCCATGCTGTTTCCAGGCTTGTGCCAGTCCTATTCCACGTTATTTTGATTTGTTTCTACTTTTTAGAATGGCATCAGGCTGGCATTGGTTTGGCAGTGGTTTGGATTGTGGCTGGCTCGTGTCCGAATCCAGCCTCATGCCATTGTTCTTTTTCCACTCGGGTAGCAATTTGTTCTACCTAACTAATACTGAAATAAAATAAATTCTAAAGTTAACAAACATTGTAAAATTGATTAATGCTTCATTTGATGTTTAATTAATGAAAACTTTTGCAAAATACGAGGAGCGCATTGGTAGGTATGCGTTCTCGTTCATCTTTAAACGTGGAGCAGCGACCCCTCCTATCTTTTTCACCCTCGTTATTGCGCAGTACTAATGCCACATTAACCGGAGACGTCTGGCATCGACAGATCCATTTTCATGATACCATAATTTACATCGTATTTATATGCACTGCTGAGATTATCTTTTCAGCGTTTCTATGTATTTACGCGAAAGCGATAAGATATTTTGGACAGCTCGTAAACAGTTTAATAAACATTAAGAAGTTAAAAAGAATTTCAGATCATGGAAATAAAAAATGTAATACTTTCCTTTCGACGCTATAAATGTACTAGCGCTAATAGAACATCTTTGTCGACGTATATGTATATTTTTAAAATTAGAAATAGTAATATATTATCAACATATAAATTGTAATATATTACTTTTGATATTTTAATATATTTTCTGTTCTGTATAAATTATTTTGTGCATTATATAAATGATAGATTAAATTAAAAACATATTTAAAAACAAATTTTCTGTATTTGCAATATGTTGTTGACATATCTCATGTACATTACTAATATATTGCTGAATACTATTTTTAATTTTTATTGTAAGAAATGTTTTATTTACTTGCTACTAAAGTTTGAAATACATGTTGTTATATTAGTATAACATATTCAAAAAAGAACTTCATTTTCACTAAAAATTGTACATCTACTCAGAAATGTTCATCATTTTATTATCGTATTGTGTAAAAATTCGTAATATTTTATGTTATTCAACTCGGAAACATGTATTCTAACAAAAAACGACTGTTTGCATAAAATACCCATTCGTGAGCATGCCATTATGACACGCCTCCGGCAACCTCATTTCTCAAGTGTTTTCAAATGCCTAAAAGAACTGAAAAATTGTGTTCTTTACTTTTGATAATAATAATTAGTTGCTGTGCTTTCGGCTATATAAGCGCAACAAGCTTCTAAGTTAAGCAATGAATAATGAATTTTATTATCTGAAAATATTTGTACAGTATTTTATATTTATCAACTTTATATTTGACATAACTATATTCAAAATTAAAATATTAATAGTAACGCATTAGATATATATTTTCTCTTAAAAAATATCTGAAATTAACAATTTTTATGTAAATAATGATATTGCATTATAAAACGCTACATGAATTAAAAAGAAAGATGTTTAATGCTAAACAATTTTTTTAACATATAAAAAGCAATGATATAATGTCATACTGGTTGTTAACGAGGTGAAAATTGACATGTAAAAATGTGTAATAAACTCCAGTCTACTGTTCTGAAAAATGGCCAATTTTATCTCATGATCTCTTGGAAGTTGGCCAAATAATTGAGACAGTAACTCCTTCTGAAATGCAATTAATCTCCTAATATCTTGAGATCGTTTAGTAAAACTAACTTGGTACACAGTTTATTAACTGCATATTTTTATTTTGCCTGGAACTAGTTTATAAGCAATTTTTATTCTTGATCACGTTCAAAGTAAATTAAATGACAAATAAATGTTTCTATTGTATTCAATTTGAATTATTAATTATACTTGTTTCAAATCGAACTTCGTTCTTGAATACTTTGAATACAATCTGACATTTATGCTGCAAAAGTTCTTTCTTATTATACCATAATGAAATTGTGATTGAGAAACTTAAAGTTCGCGATGGATTGAAATGAATATAAATAATAATCTGATAAAAAATACTTAAAAACAAACTATAGAATTCGAAAATAGTTATAATTATATTGAAACTCTAATTAGTTAAAATACATTATAATATTTGTTTTCCTGCATTTTATGAATTTGAATGCGTTACTTATTTATTTAAGTTCATAAACAAATTTTAGCTTAGAAGTTCGTATGTATTTTCTTATGTATATAAATTTGTTATGTACACCACCCGCTTCATATTTTGTTGTAAAAATTGCATTTAGTAAAAAAGAGAAGGGAAAATATTTTTAGATAATTGTTATCAATTAATTGAACCTAAATATACAGTTTCATGATATTGTTAGTGCTAAATATCGATACGTATAATAAATATAAAGCATTTTCAAAGTAAAAAATGAAATTAACCTTGTGAATTATGAAGATTTCTTTTGAAACATATTCACACTTCACCGCTGTAGAAAGCATGTTTCTTTTCAACTCGGACAATCAAAATTTGTGACAACATTTTTCGCTACCTTGCAAACGCCATTTATCAAATCGCAAAATCTGTCAGAAAAGTTTCTCATTTTCCATTAAAAGAATGACTTTAAACGCCCCTCTTGTCATTTCTCGACTTCCACCCACGAATGATTTATATTTCTAAGCAATCTCTCAAATTGTTCAAACGGGGACAAATATTCTAGAAATTCCTACCCCATTAAAGTGCCTTATTCCCTCGCATTCATTTCTATATAAAGCTGCAAGGGAATGCATTTGCTCATGTTGGAATGAGTATTTATGAATGTATGGAGAGTGTAGACCACTTTAATTCGACATATCATTCAAAAAGTGTTCTGAAATGCTCATTATAGAAAGCGCAACTGACGTCTAGTGCCTTTGTAACCCGTTCACAATGAGTGTTACACTTACACTCAAATAACCCTAGCTGTCACCTCCCCCCGAATCGTTATCGTCGTGAAGTAATATAGAAACACGACACCTTCAACCAATTCAGCGTATTGTCGATATGCAGTACTTTTTATAAATTTGAGCACACTGGGAATTTGTAAAAATATTGATAATGAAATTGATGCTACCCCTTCAATATCCAACGAAAATATATTGTTCGTGCCTTATAATAAGCTTAAAAGCTCGTTTGTAAAGTCTGTATAATTAATTTAAAAAAATCACCCCGCGGCCAATTATGATAATTTAAACAAATATTAAATTTGTAAAATAATTATTCCTTATTAGAAATTAATGAAGTTAGAGCTTCTAATCGGTCGTATTATTGTTACTTTGTCTCGACAATGCGCATGTGTAATTCAGACCGCATTAAGAAGAAACGTCTCCACCTTGGCATGTTGGAATGTTTACGGTTTATTATGCGAGGATTGCATTTTTTAATGGCAACATTGAAATGGCGTTATCATGAAATAACTACTAATTTTTAAAAACTGTTTCTATATAGTTGATCTTGAATACAGCATAATTTAAAACCAATTGATACAAAAAAATAAAATAGAACAATATAATCTCTAATTATTTTTATTATTTTCGTCATTAATAAATTATATTTAATAAAAATTACTTCTTGATAATGTTGATTTTTATGTAAAATATATAATTCATGTATGAGTACATGGTATCGAGTTTGTAATAGTTACTAATATCATGTCGACTACTAAATGGAGATGTAACGACGATGAAATAGTTTTTTTTCATTTATGATACAGCGCCCACTTTGTCAATGTATGTTTGGCAATGTATGATCCACTTACTGAATTACTGGAGCTACTGAATTAACTCCAAAAAAAATTTCTAAAATTCCATTATTACTTTCATAATGCATTATCAAATTTGATGTACTTAATATTAAAATGTGCATTTTAATAATTATTTGTTACTGCTATTGCAAAATTATGACAAAAAATTATTAAACGACATTTAAATCTTTGTTGTCCTGCTTATTATGCATAAAGCGGACAATTGTTTATATGTTAAAATAGAAATTTAAATTTCTATTTTATCGTAACAATTGTTACGATTTCTCAGGCGCCCAAAATCGTCGTCGATCTCTGAGCCAATTGTTCACAATTGTTCCTTCTTGAATCACAGTGTCATCTTGAATAACGCAATTAAACGAATTAAAAGAACGCGAGCTCGTTATGCGGCATTTCCCACGTCTCGAGTTCTTAATGAGAACTTCACTTACATATTCCATCTTTGTTATCGTTCACAATTTTAACCCTACAAGACTTCGACGTCAGGCTGCGTGATCGGTATAAAAACTGATAACAGCTATATAGTTTCATTAAAATTGTAAATGTGGGTAGTGATGCTGGTTCCATTGCAATCAGATATTTATCGCTTGCGTTATTATCACGCAAAAGCCTACGAGGATGAATTATTAGTTGTTGTTGCGTCAAGAAATAAAGTAAAAAGTGACCGAGAGAAAATCGAAAGGAGAGTTTTCGTGACACTCATTCAAAGGTATCTGGAAATATATTCAGAGAAGAAGGTAGGTTTAAAAATTCAATCAGGAGCATTCGACATTTTCGAACTCACCTACCTGCGAAGAACGAGTTTTTCAAATCTTCCCTCTTTTCGTTGTGAAACCGAATACCTTCGACGATTGAGGTTCCAACGAAGAACTTATTCATCATTTATATGAATATTTTTACTGATGAAGAAATAACATACAGTCGAGGTAGTAAAAGTGGTTTTATGATTAAACGGAAATTAGGTATTGTTAGTTCGTTCGCAATTAATCATCAGTTTGTTTCCTGATGTCAATTCTAATTAAATAAAATGATTAACGCATTAACATAATTAATTGTTCAGAAGTACATGTATTTAAATAATTAAGTATTAATTTAACAGTTAAATTCGTGCTGGCCACGTATCCTAGCTTTGTTGAAAAAAATAGTAAGAAAAAAATATCGTTTTAGCACGTTTTACGGTAATTGGGTACTTCGATGAATATAAGCAATTTTTCACCTATTTTATGTAAATTTTTCTTCATATTATTATTGAAATGATGGATTCTAGAATAATATATGCTAAAATTTGACTGTTTTCGGTTAAGATCTCCTGTGTGTGTGATAACATAAAATCAATTATTTTACACTATAATTTGATTCTTTGTTCTTTTTTTTATATGACACTAATATTTTGTGTTCGCTGTATTTTTCTACTAAACTTAGAGCAGCGATCAGTTACAGATGGTCTATTATAAAAATATAGTCAAATATCCATTCTATAAAATAAAATATTATATTAAATATGTCAAATAATATTTTTATGCATTATAATTGGGTACAATTACTCCGAGAAAATATGATCATTAAAATTATACTCTGAGTCGTAAAATTTGCATATTATTTGTAGAATTAATGGTCTTCGTTATAAAATTAACTGTCCTGTTTTCTTAGAGTGATATGCCAAACAATTTTCTTAATGAAATATGAAGACCTTTAGAGTTTGAATAGTTTTAACAATGCTAATGTATAAGCAGTACTATAAACTCGAAAGAAATTCTACTATTATAACAAAGCTCTCGCAAAAAGTATAGAAAAAGTAAATCATTCTCAAAAAAACTTTAATGTGCATAATGGTTGAATTTGTATCACAATATAACTAATGCATAATTAAATTGAATGTATTAAAAAGATTTCAATTTATTACCTACAATTACATAAATTATTTAAGTAAACAAAATTACTTTAAATATGTTTTTTGCCTTTTCCGTAATAATTAATGTACTTTTATCGAATGTCTGTGTAATCATTGGAACGAACGTCGTTTATTCCATATCTCTCGACGTCCTCGACGTTACAAAAAGTCCACGTTTGTTTTAACAAAAGCTCGAATTTGCATTCTTGGCGTCTGTTTCGTATAAAGAACGTTGGACATTTTGGATGGAGTGCAGCACAAAGCATCCGAAAAAATTGCGAGCGTAAAACGACCCAAAGCAAAAGGACGAAGAAATGCTCCAACACGAACGACACAGTCAAAAAGACCACGCAAAAAATACGTAAAAAAGTCATAAAAAATAAAAATAGCAAAAATAATATAATTTTTCCAATAGGATAAAAAAACGTGTTGTTATATAAGAAACGCCTGCTTGCGCAGTTTTTTATACCGTTGAAGGTTGACGCGTGTCTGTGAATTTGAAGTGCACACGCGTATGAGAAAGCGCGAAGCAAACTCACATGCGATTCGTAGTCGAGAAGGCTAAGGGTACGTTCACACTTCACGGTCATATTCAAAGAATAAATAAACGTAATTGATTCGAGAAGAATGATTGGATTAACATCAACCAGATATTGAAATTATTAGCGCTAAAGCTGTTCTCGTATCATTTAAATTGTTCAATCTTTCTTGCAAGTAATACCATTTTTATAGAAAATTCATTTGAAATTTTTTGAAATATTAAAATTTCGAGACAGATTTGGAAATTTTAATGTCATTCAATTATTTCGACATTTGATATGAGTATTGTACAAAAACAATGAATGCGAGTTTTACGCAAAAAATAGGAAGAGACGAGAGTTCAAAATGAAGAGGCTCAGAACATGAACGAGATTAAAGTCTAGGAGTTCTTGTGAGCATACCTTTAAGCAGTAAAGAGGAGTATTGTAAACCACAGAAGAACGCGAGTGAAGGAACTAGCGGATGGTACATGAAAAGACTCGTGCTTTCAGACTCGTAAGACCAAAAGTGCAGCTACGTCTAGGATGCCTTTTGCTGTGACAGTTCAGTGTAATTTTACGTTGCATTATAACGTAAAAACATTCTATTGCTTACAACCTTACACTGTTCTATATAAGCTTTTAAAAATTCGCTTCATTTTAATAAAACGGAATTCTTCTATTGAACCGATTTTGTTACATTAACGCTGAACCAATAAGTGAAATATTTACTTTTACTGATATCAAATTAATTAACATTTTAAAAGTAAACTGGTGAACAGGTAAACAAAATTTAAACTTAAATTAATTTAAATAAAATTCAAAAATATTTTTTAAAAAATTAAAGTAAAAAGAAATAATAACCATAAAATAACAATGCTAATAATAATTAAGCTTTAATTGTATCATTATCTTTTTTTGTGAATTAACTCTTTCGTGCTTAAAATGACGAATAGTGATTGGGTCAATGATTTAAAATTGTTCCTCAAAGAAAGTCTGACCTAGTATACACGTCGCGACGACTTGACATCACTTGAAAACGCGTAATGCTTGTAAATAATTTAAAGCATGCGACATTGCAATTTAGAAAAACGAAAATAGATGACGCTATTCTGGCTTACAACTTGTAGTATTTCTACTTTACATTTTTGAATAATATTCGCATTATTATGTTTCAAAGAGGAAGTAGTTTGTACGTTGTAATGTAAAAATAAGATTATAAATGCAATTTTTATTTGAAAACACATTTGGCAGGTCGTGTGCTAGATATTTTAGTTCATTTTCGTAATAACCTAATGCGTCATTAATCAAACACACTTGACAAATATGGCCAGCGCATCAGCGATGGGCGTTTTGTTATCACATTAGTGTCAATACCTACTCCCTATGGCATCAACGAAGATACAATGTTTTCCAAATGTTTGTGATCAGAGCAAACATTTTATAATTTACTAAAATTAGTTTTTAATAATAAAAAGATAATTCATTCATTGATTTTTTGATAATATAATTACGCGATGAGTTTTCCTTATTCTATAATATTGCAAATGGGAAAAATGTTTTTTTTTTCCTTTAGATTAAAAAAATATAAATAAATGAAAGAAACGGTAAACTTTGATTCATTTGTTCGTCTTAGTAATGACATGATCATTATTTTTAACAAAAAAAAACTTGTGTAATGAATATGATATGAATATATTAGTTAAAATATGATTATCTTTGCAAATAAATAACACTTTCTATACATCTCTTTATTTCACAAACATTTCAAATTTTACTCAAATTTATCTCTTATATGCTGAATAGCTTAATTTCAATTAGAATTTTTCATTTCAATCGCTATTTCAACACTGAAAAAATCATCAAATGAAAAATTTGATGAAGTAGAAGTAAACATTTAGTTAAGGAAGTTAAACTATTGAACTAGTATATATACATGAATAGACTGAATATCTAGATGGAATCTAGATTGTATCCAGACTGTATATATTTAGACGCTATCCAAACTTCATTCAAGTGATATTCAAAAAATTAATATCTTGCCCGCTGCGGGATTTGAACTTGAGACCCTCGGAATATGAGTCGGATTCTTTAACCATTGAGCTACTGAAGACTCATAACAACGTAAAATATTTGAAAAATATTTAATAAGTAAATTATATAATTTTTATAATTTAATTTAAATATTTATTTATTTTTACCTACAGCTGGCAAGAGTTTAATTTTTTTAATATTGCTTGAATCAAGTCTGAATACCGTCTGGATATACAGTCTGGATACAGTCTGGATACAATCTGGATAAAATCTGGATATAATCTGGAATACGTCTGGATACACAGTCTGTATAGCGCTCCTTATACAGACTCTATCCAAATTGTCGTAATATCGTTCAGACTCCTTATATATACGCTGTTCAGATTCCAGATCGTTTCCAACGTCTGGTAAGACTTAATCCAGACTGATCATCCAGACGATATCCATACTCGATCCAGACCATTCTTTTCCTCTCGAGAATTAATCAGTTTACCTGATTCAAGTAAACGTTTTCTTGATAGACCTGAACAGTGTTACAGATACAAATATGCAAGAGGTTATCTATTTAAAGTGTGATCATATTTACTCAGTAATTATAATGTACGCGAAATAAATACATGAAATTGGTAACTAATTATTAACTCCAAAGAAATCAAAATTATTCATTTATAATGCATGTTACAATTACCAATATTGTATTGTATAATATAACGCATGTTACAGTTATCAATATTGACAAAAACAATGCATTCCAAATACAAACTAGATTTTGTATTCACAATCGACAATATTTATTATTTATTTAGAGTTATGAATAAATAACCTTGTGTTATTAAGTAAAACATTACATACATTACAAATTATCAATTTTACATGATACTCCAGAGCCATGGCTATCAGGGAAAACATGATGGTTTATTTGGAGGTTATACCTTCGAATCTCAAAGACACAGCTGAATCTCGATCGAATTGACAGCCAACCAATCACGTAAACCATCCGTCGACTCCCACATTATGCGTTTACTTGATTCAGGTAAACAGTATACTGGAGTCAGTTATAATACAATTTTAAGTGTTTTAAGTAAACGGAATAAACGTAAAGTAAATATAAACGCTAGATAAATGTGTTGAACGGATGATAGAATATCTTATACACCTGTAGTAAGTGGACAATTTAGGTATCGTAAGAATATGTCTTCAAGTAAATTTATTTAACTCCAAATGAGCTAAATTTTGTTCCGTGAAGATTTGCTTATATTATATCATAATTCATAATACAATATTATTTCTCTTTAACAAAAAGTTTATCGTATAATTTTTAATATATAAAAATATCAAATCCGCACCTATCACTTATTTAAAACTTGTAATTAAATTACTTTTCCCGTAAACAAAATTTATTATTAACTCTACTTTTTGAAAGAACTACCTCCATGAAAAAGTTTAAAACGATAATAAATTTCGCAAGACTACATGAAACTTTAGTAATTAAATTAGGTCATTTTGGTCGGGAAGTTGCACACGCGAACAATGATAAAATAGCGTTGCGAATACTGTAAAGTTCCTATCAGGATATCCTAGTTAATTACAATAAACGTGTCCAGTAGCAGTATTACGTGATGACAATGGAAAAATATAGCTTCGCTGGTTTGTCAAATGGCGTGCGTTGGCTCATTTGGAAATCCCATATCAATTAACTGATGTGATATTTGGTGTTTACGTGTTTCGGGCAGACAGAAAAAGTACAAAAGTGAATGATTGCAATCCAGCTCTGTAGACCGAAAAACTTAAATCATACTTTTCCGTGCTCAGTAACAAACTTTCCTCACTAATATATTTCGTAAAGACAGAGAAACCAACTCGACAAGTTCGTTGACCTAAAACTAACACTTTCATTTCACTTCCTAGTTAGAGCTAATGAATTCTCTTGCTACACCAAAATTTAAATCTAGCTCATTGTACAAATTATTACGTAAATGCAATTAATTTTTTATTTCGCTCGCGACATATAAAAATAAAGAAACAAAGAATAAGGCTTTCGGGGAAGAACTTTTATAATCTTCTTGCATCGTGAATTGCACCAACGGGGAAATATTTTTGTTCCAAATATATTTGTCTGAGCAACGGTAATCCCCTCCATGATTTTAAGTAAAGAAAAGCTTTTTCGACCAAGAAAAGAAACCGTCGAAATACAGAAGAAAAACAATGCATTGATGCCAAGACGAGCGTAAATAAAGAGCGTTCTTATTTTTTCGTACGGTCGATGGAACCAGGCGAGATTTAGTTTCCTGCTAACAAGGCGATCGTCGCGATTCTTCGCACATGTTGATTCTATGCGATGTTCACTTCAATGACTCGGAAAAGACTACTTTTTCAACGTTGTTTCAACGACGTAAATTCATTCTGGCTCGCATTCATAGTTATCGATTATCAAACGACGCAGAAACGGGAGATTTTACGATAACAATGGAATTTCTCTTGGTGCGCGCATATTCATGCATCGCTTGCCCTTCGGTTGCTTATTTATCGTTTATGTTTATCGATTTTTATTTGTAAAACGTTTTAAATTGAAATGACACGGCTAGCGAGAATAAGTAATTCATCCGGCTAGGGAAACTGGGGCAATCGTGTCGCGGGAACAGAGATCGTCGCACGAATAAAATTAAAATTGATTAGACTCAGTAGAAACCACCGGCGAATTTCATTTCCGCTGCACTGGGCGTCGATAAAACGCTCGCTCCGTCCGGCACGCGGTTATAACTTTTAATGAAGGTAGCTCTAAAATATTAGGCAAAATATGATTCCCCGCATTCTACTAAGAGTCAGATTTTTTATCATTTATTGCTTGGCAAATGACATTTATAATTCCACGATGTAAGATAACAGTTATTCGATGAAATCAAATTGTTTACAATTTGTAAATATGAAATGTAACGTCTGACTCATCAATGAATTGTGGTCAACGATTGAGCATGAATATTATTTATTTATGCAAAACATTCCC
>JABFPK010000743.1:0-13931 GCA_022817445.1 Habroteleia sp. ZL-2020
GCGTTAGGTAATTAGACATAGTTTACATTCATGACGCGTGTAACTAGCTTCGGATGGCCGCATTTCAGCTTAGAACTCGCCACTTAATCATCTACGATTTATTTCTTTTTTCTCTCTCTCGTCGAAACGAACGCGCGATCCCTTCTGGTCGACCGCGTTTCTACAATCACAGGGAAATCGAACGAGACGCGATTTTATTCAAAAATGTCTCTTTATTTCTATTATTTTAGTTATTACATCGCAGAAACAACCACTTGCTCTGCACCTGGTGATTCATTTTGAACAAAATTATCTTATTTAACTTTAAACGAACTACAGATAATAAAAGGTAAACAATTTCTGCGATGAAATAATATCGTTTTAAACAAATACAATACAATAAATAAACTTTCTTAAGACATTTACATAGCTTGGGATTTTAGAACTACAAATCATCCAAA
Organism: Habroteleia sp. ZL-2020; assembly: GCA_022817445.1. Taxonomy (NCBI): domain Eukaryota; kingdom Metazoa; phylum Arthropoda; class Insecta; order Hymenoptera; family Scelionidae; genus Habroteleia; species Habroteleia sp. ZL-2020. The sequence goes on from JABFPK010000743.1 coordinate 441, forward strand.
AGCTATATATATGCATCTCCAATACCGAGAATCAGCATGAATTAAATTGAAAAACAGAAGAGAGAAAAAAGCGGGTAAAATAAGTTGATCATAATTGAAAAAAATCTAAATATTAGCAAGAAGGAATCTAATTGGTATCGCTCGGGTGTGTCGCGTGACTCGAGGGTAGGAATGGGGCGATTACTTGTCGATCGCGCCGTTAATGATGTTGTTCTTGACTTGGTTTGTAACATGCATGCCGTCAGCTGGGCTGGCAGTTGGCTTGTCTTTTGGGCCTTGTGAATTCGTAACACTATCGAGGCCAAGTTTGCTCAAAGTGCGCAGAGCTGTGAGAGCTGCGTGATCTCTACTGGCGTCCGTCGTTGGCCCGTGGCCGTGGCAAACTTGCGGGGGATCTGTACTCAAAGACACCAGGGATAGGTATTCTTTATAAAGACCCTAAACAAATTATAAATTACACATTAACATTTTTTCAAAAATCATATACATTAAATTCTAATTTACATCTCAATCCCTTACCTTCGGAAAGTCGCTAAATTGAACCTCAAAATTGAGCAATTGTGCAAGGTATTTGAGTTGATCCTTGGGCGATACACCGGCCGGAGGCTTTTGCTTTTTTTGCTGACCACGCAGTTCCTCTGCAACTGACTGTAGACTAGGTCCGCTCCCAATCTTGCACTCCTGACCACCGTCGACTAGCAGCAAACCCGGCACCAGCTGTCGCCCGATAGTGCCGCCACCTCCCGGCGCAGAGCTGCTGTTGCCGGTCACGTGGTTCGATCCGTCGTTAATTTGCTCGTCTTCCAAGAATGTGACTTTGCGAAGCTTGCCATCGCTGTTCTCCTTGTCGCCCGTTTTGATCGATGGCTTTGCTGGCTGAGGCTGCGGCTTACTGTAGCCGAGCACGCCGAGCAAAGCTTCAGCAGCGGCACGTTTTGCCAGTTTCTTTGTCGGACCAATTCCTTGCGCCGAATACTGACCCACGGTGACCTCCATCATGAATTCACGGCGTCGCAATGTGCCTTTCTCCTGAATTAAATTGTAATCTGGCTCCTTCTCGTGTTTTGCTTGCTGAATCTGTACTAGTCGCGAAATTGGGTTCACCTCATCGACCGACTCGGATTCCGCTCGTGGCTCTTTGTATTCTTTGATCAGGTTCCGTGCCTTCTTCCTAATCGCCGGCTGTTTGCGCTTCAGTCGCATCGATCCGTTTTGAACAGAGACCGAGATTGGTGGCAGTCGTTTTAACTTGTCCATCATCAATTCCGCAGCTCGTTTTTTCGACACCTGGAAAATCAGACAATTTTTTTAATTCTATTATATTATATATTATTCTATATTTAATTCTATTGTATTATTATATATTATTAATATAATATATTATATTATTCTAATTTTTTTTAATTCTATTTAAATAATAAATAAATTCAAACGATATTGCAGTATAATTCAATTTATTAATGTTGGTAGTAACAGTATTATTACACAGAAAGAAAAATTTTACAAATTTAGTATACATTTATTGTATGCCTTCTTGGTACGATATTTTCGTTGTGAAAAAAGCATAAAAATATACAATCACAATAAACCAGCGCTTTGTACTAAAATAGTAATATATGAACACAAAAATGTCTTTAGCGCCATACGTAATGTCGCAATATTAGTAATGCAGTCTTATAAGAATTTGGCACAAAGTTCTATAGCAATTTGATAAAGATCTATTACAAAAGCACGTATAGGCCACGCCCCTCGATAGGTTATTTGCAAAAGATATTTATCAAATTGGTATAAAAGTCCGAGCAAAATTTATATACGGAGTGGGGTACTAATAGAGTTAAAATGCGATTTTAATGCACAAAGTTCTTTTCTGTTTTAGTATAACATCATGTTGTACTTAAATTGTATCATTTTTTAAGACAATTTCATTCAAATTTGCATCTAATTTTATAGAGAATTATTACATTCTACAATTGTAAACTCTTTCTAAACTAAATTTGTAAAATTTATATTTATTTCCTGATTTTTTAATTATAATTACATTTCGATTCTTCTCAAAAGTATTATTGTAAACTTACTTTTTTGGAAGAACCCTCGCCAATCGTTACTTCGTCACCAACTATGCATTTTGTCGTAAACGTGCGGATATGTGGTTTACCAGTTTCTAAGATCACCTCGAAGGATACTGACAGGCCTCGTTTTAATGCAGTTTCATGCACCAATGACACGGGGCTTTTAAGTTCAGCATTGGGGTCATCGATGCCACTCATAGTACCGTTCTCGTTAGCGTTATAATTGTCGTTAAACATTTCGGGCAAGGGTAACTGTCTCAACTGCTCCAGTGCACGACTTGCTGCATCGTGACGCGCTGCTTGTCCAGTTATTCCTCGACCAATGAATTCACGTTCACCAACCTAAGAACGTTTTATCGATAAATTAATAATGTTTTATTATTTTAAAGTTGCACTGACCACAAGATCTCTGTCACAAGTTAAAGAATGTTAAAGATTCATGAAATTCGATATTATGAATAATTATGAATAACTGATATTTTTTTTTGAATAACGCTTGATTTAAAATGTCTTAAGAAATATGTTTACATATGTCAAAACATTTCATAAGGCTGTAAATTAGTAAAATTAATTCCACTTTTATGTCGTTTCAACAATTTCACTAAGTTTCAAGATTCTCTAAGCATTTTTTTCATATTGATATTCACGAATAAAATTAGAAAATCGTCAAACTCCATAAGAAACCATGATAGTTCTGTTAGTTTAATTTCTCCCAAACTATCCTATCGGAGTTCATGAAACTTTGCATACTTGTTTAATTGTGTCAAAGGTTTAAAGTTTGTATTAAAAAATTAATAATTTTATAATATGCTATGAATACTTGTGAATAAATAACCTTTAACGATACTAAAAAGAATCCTTGTGATTCACTGTGGAAGTTTCGATTGTACGTTGGATAACGGGGGTTGAACATGCGAGGATAATGTATGAATCCTGGCGTAACAAACTGTTGAGGTGTCGCGGGTGGAGCATGCCTAAAGGTGTACACTGTCGCCTCGCCCCTTTTCATGGCTAAAGCATTCAATTCAACAGTTGGTGGTAAACGTCCTAAAACAAAAAATGTATTTTCTTTTTGTCTGAATAAAAATGCCATTTAGGTACATCAATTTTCAATATTTACATTAAAAATAAATCTGCAATGTTTATTATTTAATGTAAGAATTATAAAATAAGCAATTAAATAAAAAATATATATTATTTATTTATATATATATATATATATATTTTATAAATTAATAATGTTTATATATTTATATATTAATTAATATATATGTTAAATAGGAAAAATAAAATTTAGGAAGTAAGATTCTAGACAACGCAATGAAATGAAAATCATCAGATAAATTGAATGAAACGATTTCTTCTTTTTTTACAATTTTGGGGTCACTGTAACGTGATAAAGCCCAATTAAATTATTATTTGTCATTTGCTTGTCTTTGAAGGTTCATAAGCAGTTCGTTCAAAGTTCGGAACGAGATTGCTTGCCAGGCAGCTTTTGATTGTTACACTTGGTGCACTTATAGAATTGCCTATTTGTAATAATATACGTTACAGGCAATGAAGAAAAATCTCGAAGTGAATCACTTGGGATATCCCGAGCCTGTTCTGAGCGTTCCGGCACGAGACGTTAAGAGTTCTTTCCGAGAAACTCTGTTTTATTATTTTGAAGAAATCTATCATTCAATTTATCTGATGATTTTCATTTAATTACGTCGTCTAGAATCTTACTTTATAAATTTGATTTGTCCTATTTATCAATATATAGCAAACAATATTATGTAAGAGAGAACGATAATTACCGGATTCTGCGAGACATTTGCTCGTAGCTCGCATTGTCCTCAACGGTTTTAATGGTGGCTGGCTGTACCAGGTTTTGGAAAGGGCTTCGCTGGCCGCGGTGTGCTGGGCCTTTTTTATGCTTGGTCCCTCGGCGACGTACTCTTCTTTACCAAGTTTTAGTGTCACCGTGAACAGCTTCTTGTGTGCCGGACCCTCCTCGTTAGTCAATCGGTATTGATGTTGTATCTTGTTAAATCTGGCCAATTCGTTAACTAAGCACATCGGCGTCTTTTCTTTCATGTTTGCCAAGTTCGAGTTAGTTCCGTTGGCATTATTTTGTTGGTTTGAGGCGGTCGGATCAGAAATCTCATCGTCTGCAGAAGCCTTCTTTTGTTCGAGATTAGGCGGCTGTTGCGACTGCTGTTGATGCAGATTGGAAGGGTTTTGGTTTTGTAAGGTTACTGATACTTGGTTTTGATCCTTCAGTCCAACGGTAACTAAGTTTCCTAGTAAAAATATTCATTTTTATTTAACAATTAGTTCAATGAAATTCGATTTTAAGTAATAATTTGATTCGTCATTTCATTTATTTTTAATTAATCCAAAACTTTTAAATTTATATCAAGTTCAAAAAAACCGTCCACTTTAGAACGAAAAAATTGTATTACTTTGTTATTTATATTTTATTTATTGAAAATTGATTTAGGACGAGGACAAAGTACTGTATTGACAGAATTAATTGCTTTTCAATTCTCAATAATATTGTAATTAATAAGTAATTTTAATGAGCAACGCGATGTTCATGATTGCAGGGAGAATAAAATGATGTAAGAATATTTAATTTTAGTTATAAAATAAGGACAAAAACTACCAATAACGATTTGTGATTCGATTAATAATTCCCTTTTGTTGGAAGCTTATGTTCTTATTTTACAACTAAAATTACATATTCTTTATCATTTTATTCTCCCAGCAATCATGAACACCACGTTGCTCATTAAAATTACTTATTAATTACAATATTATTGAAAATTGAAAAGCAATTAATTCCGTCAATCTATGTCCTCCGCTTAATATGTAAAAATGTCATTTAAAAAAATCTTGCCTATTAGTATCATTTAATAAAAACAAATTAATAAAAACTATAAATGCAGAATTAAATCATGCAAATCTGTAGAAGTAAAAACACTTTATTTTGAATATAAAAATAAAACTTTTTTTATAACTATATATAAATGGAAATAATTTAATTTTGGAGTAAAAAAAATCTGAATAAAATATAAATTAATTTAAAACAGAATATAACTATTATATTTTTCTCATAGAAAATAAGAAAAACATTATATTTATAATTAAATTTCAACATTGTTGGAATTTAAAAAATATAAATTCAATTTACCATTTGTAATAGTAATGTCTCAGATTTAAGTCTATTTTCTATTTTTAGTTAATTACGTATCTAAAAAGCTTTTCCATGTTTTAATACATTTACATATCATTTTTGGTTCATAACCTTAATGAAACCTGAATTTCTATGCAAATTAGTTGCTAAATTAATAATAACTTAATAAGTAATTAATATTAAACTATATAATACTTGTTTTCTAATAGATAACTAAAAATATATGAAATAAGCTTACCACAGGGAGAAAAAAAATTCATGATATATATCTGACTTTACATGATGAAAAATAAATTGGAATTTTTTTTATAAATTTTGGTAATGTGAGCTCAAAAGAAATTATTAGGAAAATAACTACAAATTATCTCCATATTTCTTGCAGATTTGTCTACGAGTAATATTGTTTTGTCTAATAATTGTCTTTCTGACTGCAGGTCACCAAAATTTATAGGAAATCGAGAACGAGATGTTGCAATGAAAAGTATGAAAATTTCTATAAAAGCTTGCATTTAAGTTCGTTGCCCTAGATATATCCTAATTAAGCACTTGTCATTATTCTGTTAATTTTTCATATTAATTATTTATTTTATATTCTACAATTAATATTTTTTATTTATTCTTTACTTAAATTCATGTGTTCATTTGTCCGTTGGAAAATATAATGTAGATTTTACTTGAGTATGGAGAACACCTCGAAATACACAGACCTTCAATGCATCCGTTTGGACCGAAAATTTCCTTCAGATATTTGTCAAATTCTTTTTCATAATCGATGTACTTTTTCGCTTCAGCTCCTTTGTTAAGAATAAGTAGCACCATGCATAAAATAATGATCTGGCGCACTAAACATAACATAATATAAACTATAATTGCTCTGTATGTTATACTTTGGAATTAAGCACCGAAAGAAACGAACGTTAAAAGAATCTTGGTTAATTTATTTACAAGTTTAGCATTTTGTTTGATGAATCCTTTAACAAAATAATTAAAAAACGACAGAAATACTCACATTTTTAATTGATAAAGATTTTTAAATTTTCTTTTCTTTGATATTGATTATAACTTATACACTGAAAAATTAGAGTATCTGAATTAAAATTTATTAAATGGGTTCATCAAAATGAACAATATAGACAAGAAAACGCAATTGACAGAAAAATTAACCGAATGAAAATTAAGAAAAAGATTTTTAAAATGCATTGTTAGCTTTAATTGTAAAAGTAATTAACATTTTTCTCATTTATTTAAAGAAAATTTCAAATAAAACGGAAATAACATGATATAGTTATGAATAGTTTTATATTGTGGCATTTATTGTTGTTTTATAATATAGCAAGTGGTCTGAAAAAACGGAAAAATACGATTCAAAAAAATGAAACAAAAGAAAAACAAACAGACGATAGGCAAATACATTTGTAATTTTTTGCAATATTTATTGATCATTAATGTTCCTTAGGAGGAGGTTCAATCACCATTCAATATTTTTTAATTTTAATTGCTTAAAGAACTCTTTGTTTAAAACAGGAGAATTTACATTCCCCAATCAGAATGCAGTCTTCTTATGTAGCAATGTTTAATAACCATTATAATACGAAACATGATCGCGCAAATCAAATACTTCGTTTTATCTTGTATTTTGGTTTCATGCCGGGTCTGGTATAATTGTGCAAAGTCTACTACGCTCAAATGAACACTTAATAATACTCATGTGGCAATTGATTCTTCTCTGGTAAAATTCCATATTTTCTATATAACATTAATTGTTAATTTAGAAAACAAAATTCATTAGTTAAAAGTCCTGAAATATTTAAAGTAAGATTAAAAGTATAGAATATATACAACGAAATGGACATGCAATAAAAATTGATACTAATTATAATTGTCTATATGTGTTATTAACCATAAATTACATAAACATAAAGAAGTGTTATCTATAATAAAACCAAGAATTATTAAAATAACAGATTTTTTAACAACATAACATAATCATTAGTAAAAAACTATAGATATCAGGCTAAAACTCGCAGGCATTTTCTAAATCTAATTAGTAGCAATTATTTTGCAAAGGAAAAAACTATCAATGCATAATGGATGGAAAGAAAAGCGATGAGTGAAAAAATAAGTGCTAGAGCCAACTTCTAACTACAAATATATTCATTAAACCTTAGTTGAGTAATTAATAAGAATTATTTTTGACAATATTATTATGACAATGTTATTAAATAAATAAATAAATATTTGCGAACAATACAGAGAAAAAATTTCGTTAAAAATTTACCATACAGTACTCAAAAAACGAGAAATTTTAATATATGATCAAATTTGAAGGTTTTTAAAATATTGTAAAAGGTTTCTGGGAAAGCGAATTAGAAATCAATAGAACTGAAAGAATATTATATTAATATAGTCTGTATAGAAGTTTTATTGTAGAATAAAAATGATTTTAAAAAGTTTTAATAAGAAGATACATTATAATTTTATAGAAAAAATAATAGATTTTTAATTATTTATCATAAAATTTAATCAAATTTTACCACACTTTATAATAAATAATTTAAAATGACATTACTCATAATTATTTTTCAACATAGTATCGCCAATTTTTAAGGAACTGTTTTCTCGGTGTACGAAAGCAGCTTTTGGTCATACTTAAATTCATCTCGATTTTTTAGATACTTACCAGTATTAGAAGCATTCATACCCATCAACATGTGTCGCGGCGGAGTGTTGTGAGACATCGTTGGATGTTGGATATGATGCATATGTTGTTGGGTATGAGGGGGCATTGACAGCATTTGTCCATGGGATAAATGCGGACTCTGATGCATATGTGGCTGATGCGGAGGGGCCATATTAGCCTGCTGCATTGGGCGCATTGGACCTCCCATTCTGTAATTTCATTATTGATAATAATTATTTGTATCGCCGATAAAGCAATAATGAACAATTATTAATTTCAAACATTAAAAAGTTCTATTTTATATTTAAATAAAATATATACATAAAATTAATTATATATGAAATTGCCCATATATTATGTATTATTATGTTAAATATAATTCTGCTTTTCATTTCACTGAGAAAAGTATTTTTTATGATAAATTTATTTTTATTTATTAGGATTGTTTTTCAAAACAAATAAAATAACCAATTATAATTTTATTAAATAAACAAAAGGGTTAGAAAAGTATAAATCTACTCTCTGGTTAATTCTTATTTAGTTATCAATTTATATTTTTATTAATGCTAAGTTCACTAATATATATCGAAGAATAGACTTTAGAAATATCATGAATAGAATTTAAGAATGTACAATTGCCTAAAATATCGTGCAACCGGAAATCTAATATGAATATATCATTTGATCAACATTTGTTTTATTTTTCCGAGTTTATGAGTTAGTGGCGATGATTGAAAAACTCGAAGAGACTTTGCTTTGTAATTTTCGACAGTAGGGAATAAGCGTCGTAGTAGTAAGCAGGTGGTGCAGAGACACAAGAGATAAGTTTGTAATAAGTGTGAAATAGTGAAGAATTTTATAAAGTTCGAGTAATAGCGAATAATCAATATCAATTATCATTTAATAAAGTAATCTCGTTAACAATAATAACAATTTTTAATCGACTTTTTTAATACATCTCCCTTTTTATAAACAATTGAGAAATATTTATTTTTTGATATTTTATATTCTTTAAAATATAAATGTACAAAAAATTTATATTGCAAAAAAGTATCAAAGAAAATATAAATGATAATATAACATCTTCACATTTAAATCTATTTCCAAACAAAATTCTCGAAACTTATATTGTGAAACTTGAATCACGTGGAATAATTTCCGCATATTTCTAAGCAATACATATAAAACTTTGATAAAATTTGCAATTAATCAAAAAACCACTAATATATACAATAAATTAAAATAATTGATTATTAAACTGATCGACTATTCAAAGGTACATTGCTATTTGTTTTAATTTCTTATTTTACATTTTAAGAATTTGTTCTGCACTGCCATACAAACAATAAGTATACAATTACAAAGTTTGATAATTAAATTGCGAACTCTGGGACAATTGTTGCAATTATTAAATTGTCTTCAACAAGCTTGAATCTTGACCGCTTGAGAAATGCAGCCCTTGTCTATATTTGCGAGCAAAATAAATTTGAAAAAATGTGCGAATTCGTGGCACTCGTTTATTAGTCGTTGAAACACAGAACTATAATCAATTATAGACAAAAACACAAATTTTATTCGCGACATTAATCCTCCTCCTACCCCGCAGCCCGGCCAAATTGAAGTAATTCGAGCGGCTGGGTGAGAACTGTTTCTGGCCCTATGTTTGAGTATTTCAGGATCGAAGAATTTTGTACGCCGGTCGCCATGACTCGTAAAGGCAGGTCGTCAGAGTATGTCGGTCGAACAACTCCACTTCGAAAATGTTTACCGAGCCAATCGATCGTGAACGAGAACGCTTGCAAGTGTATTGGAAACTGATTTGCGTTCTATCAAAACGTCGAAACGAAACCAACGACCGATGGCGAAAAGCAGCCGCGAGTACAATGGGCTTGGCCCGGCTGCCACTCGAGCTCGATCGTTTACTTACCGAAGTCTGCTCTATTTCACGAAAAATTTCCGCTCGACGATCCCCGAAATTTCCGGCGAAACAGATCGTGACACTGCGAACACTGTCAGGCCCTTATTACGGCAATTGGCAAACAGTAAAGAAAACGATCCTGAGACTAAAATGCGGCCATTTTGGTGTGAAGAATCACCTACATGCCACAGACACCAGTACGCGAAACGTATTTCGCCGGCTCGTGTAAACGCTCAGATTTCGATTTTTTTCAAAATTACAATTTCACTAATTTCAATTATTTTCCACTGATACGGTTCATATTTTTAATCATTCGTTAATATTTTGTAGCTTAATAGAAAACGAAATGTATGCTTTATCCAAGTTTCTGTTCATTTACTATTTAATTTTCTTTGAAAGTAGTGATGAACTTGAAGTAGGTAAACGTTATGGCATTGTAGCCATTATTGGTTTAAACGGTTTGAAGTTGGGTATTTCCATTAAAATTTTTTCACCGGGAAATTTAAAATAATGTTAGAAAATTATATATGAGTCGCGAGCGCGGCGTGAGCTACTATTAATTTATTTGAGCTATATTAAAATTAATTTATTTATTCTATTTTTTTGTATACAGTATTTTAAAATATAAATCTCCTGATTTGAATATAACCTCTCAAAGTTTGATAATAATAATAATAATAATGACAATAATGAAATTGTTAATGTTTATATTTACAAAAGTGAGATAACCTACAAGATACCAACTTTTTATATTACTGATGAATATATAGAATTACATTCGACCTATCTAGAACACCCTGTCTAATAGCGTTCTTATTTTTAACGTAAAATTGTACTTAATTTCTCACTCTTACAAAATTAGAACTTCTTTGAACAAGAAAAATACAAATGCATTTCAAGTTTTTTGAGTAAAGAACACGTAAAAGTAAAAAACTCTTCTACCTAATACTATAAATCCTCTACTTCCAGCACCAAATTCAAATGGCAAATTAATATTTTTGGTAAATCACAATAAATTTTAAATATATATTTTATTTGAATTAATAAAAAAATTATAAAAATTAATAAAATAAAATTCTATAATATTTTTTTATCTATCTATTTATTATAATATATAATATATTTATAATTTTATACAGAAAGTATATTAAAATAAATAAACTAATTTTAATATATGTAATATATATTATTTATTTATTATTTTATTTGTTTACAATTTGTTTAATATGAAAAATTTATGAATTAACGTTCAACATTCCGATATTGGTATTCTAATAAATATTCAATATTGATATAGGCTTAAATATTTATTAAGAGAAAGTGCATCATTTGCAATGATTTTTAAATATTATTAAACTTGTATTACGGGAAATAAAGTAGTTAATAAAGGTAATAGCATCGAAAAAGTAGATATTTGGAGTCAGATAATTTTAATATTATCATTAGGAAAAAAAATTAGCAGAGCGTAGTTTCGATCTACGGACCTCTGGGTTATGGGCCCAGCACGCTTCCACTGCGCCACTCTGCTGTTGTTGGTTAACCTTCTTAATAGCATATGTCATTTTAGAATTCGAGAATGTTATTTGAAGAAAAAGATAGATGTACCAAAATATTAGATGTGAGTGTTCACAATCATCACTGTTCATTATACTCATATTATCTATTTAGAATATGGTATATACAAAGCACTTGACATACATTTAATTAAAGAACTCAGGTATATTCTGAGCTCCTTTATTTAATTTTTCTCATGTAAATTTGCCCAAATATCATTTAAACAAATTAATTCGGTTTTAGCTTAGCGTGTAAACGCTAACAATTGGAATGTAATTTTTTATATAAAAAATAGTTATATATATATAATTATTTATAGAAATTCTTAATTTCTTATCATTTATAGATGACTGACGACTCAATAAGTAAAACATACCCGACGTCAAAAAATAAAAGAAGAAGAAAATTAATTAGTGCGAGTTTCTAATCAGCACTATTGGCAGTATTTCCAAAATATATCATTTAAACGACGCGGTATGTATGGAGCTTTAGTTCCCGTAGTGACATAAACATTACAGAAATATTTGTTATTGGAAATGAGACAAAGCTGAGAACGATATTTGTTATTAAAATAATTGGTATTTCTAAGGCTTGAATGACATAAATGGCAACAGATATCGAATCTATCTGGTGCCATTAGAATCGGACAAGCTACAAATATTTAAAACGTTGCAAATAATAAGTAAAATAGCTAAACGCTCTCTCTCTATTCATATATTGAAAATAATGCAATTAATAAAAGTAAAATATTCAAACTAGCTATACTTAACGGCATTATTATAATCGCATATAATTAGCATGAATTTAATTAAATGTAATTATGAAAAATAATCATAAAAGAAATAAAAAATTACTAAATAATTAATTAATTAATTAGTTAATTAAAAATATTTTTTGCATTTGAAATTGTCTTGTGCAATTTATAATTTTAAAGTAATTAAAAATCCTCTTAAATCGAATTCGCCTCAAGCCACGCCTCCAATACTTCTCCTCGCGGCGTGATCGCTTGAGGAGCGTTGCAATTTTGCACATTTGATGCGTGAGAGAAAGGGAACTTCTCCCCCTTGCTCCTCCTAAATCGAGGTCCGACTGTATTATTATTATAATTTACATTTATAATATATGTATATCATTTTTTTACGTGTCAAAATATTATGACTATGTTACTTATAATTATTTTTTTAAATAAATGATATTTCTAATTTAAAAAAAAATAATTTAATAAAAAGGAACGTTTTGGGCATATTGAGAATAATTATTTAATTATAATTATTCTCTCATCTAATTAAGATATTTCTAATATATTATATGTAGATACTAAATATTTTTAATTATCCCTTTTTTTATAAAATTATTAATTCATATATATTTTTATATGTTTAAAAACGTTTCACTAAATGTTTCTTTAACGTTCTTTTAACTTTCAAATGTGGCCATTGTAATTTTCTAAATGTTTCAAGGAACGTTTTTTAAACGCTTTTTAAACTAATCTGTACTGTGGAGTAAAGATGTTTATAATATATTTCTGTTTAAAGATAATTATTAAAAATCCATCATTCCAAAATTTTATTAATGTTGACTTAAAATAATTCAAAACCATTTATTAATAATGCTGCTTCCAACGTCAACGCGTTTTTACACATTTTTAAAAAATATATTATATATATTAATTAATTAAAAATTATTAATTACATATAATATTTATTATTATATATAAATTAATTACATCGTTTTAAATTTTTGTAGCTTTTGCAGTTTGTCCGATTCTAATGGCAACGATAGATTTGGAATCTGTTGCCAGAGATGAGATGCTGTTGCCATTTATGCCACCCAAGCCTTGCCTATTATTCCAATAACAAATATTTCTGTAATGTTTATGCCACTATTGCCACTGCTGGAACTAAAGCTCCATACATACTGCGTCATTTATTATTTCCTTTAAGGTGAAGGTTCAAGCGTTTGTTACTAGATTAGGGTTATTTGAAATAGATATCTTATAAAAACCTAATAATATCAGTTGAAACCTTTCCGCGGTTTTATCACTCTGGGAGAATATTATTTTTGCAAAAGGAACATTTTTTGTTGTCTA